>JALDNG010000894.1:0-84220 GCA_024349245.1 Neodontobutis hainanensis
GTCATAAAATCGTTATTGGTGTCAGTAAAACTATAACTGAACAGCTCGATGGTGGTCTCAGCCTTGATAACTTGCACAGGTAACGTTAGCCGTGATACACAACTATGCTGCACGATTAAGTCGTCTTTCAAAAGAAAAGCTGCAATTTCAACATGTTCACGCATCCAGAATTATAGCCACATTATTAACGCGTTTGTAAGAAATCAAACATTTTGTAAATCCGTCAAGATTTCAGCGAGATAAAAGTATTTATGTTCAAGCAGATCACTCACCTTACATCAGGTACCATGGAGTCCGATAGGAAGCTTGCCTGTTTCAAGATGGTCGCCGGTGATGCCGTCGGAGACTGCGCCGTGAGACATCTAGCCTTTCTTATGTATGTCTATGTCTACACCTACCACTAGTGGCTCATTTAGTCTCAGCTGCTTATAGACTCTGCAGATCTAATGTATGTTTTCTCAGTATCTACCTGCCACTAAAATGCAGCTTTATGATGAACTGCTCCCTGGCGAAACACTGTCTCATTAGTGTTTAGACAGTGTTTTCTCGACTTAAGGTGACACCAATTTCCACTATATGATGGAACTGCTCCAGGAATAAATTGCAAAGCTATGCTAGAAATGTTAAGTAGCAAGTCTCTCACTATTCGTTCATTATAGCGACGCAGTAAACAAACCTGGTCAGACATCTGTCAGAATATATGAGCTACCTCACACTCATTGTTTTCTATCATGCAGTTAATATGGTATAATGTATTGTCATTGAGCCTGTTTACATGCCCACTAAAAATCAGATCATTACCGGATTATTGGACTTTTCAGATTATTCAAATGATCTCGTAAACAGCATAATCTGATTTCGACAGTTTTCTGAGTATGAAAAATCGGATTAACACATCTAGATTTCTTACTTTGTGGATGTATACCCGTTAATCTGATAAATTTTTAATGGACGTTGCTTATTTGCGAAGGAAGCCAAAAAGTTTTTTTACTTCTGCGTTACTTCCGTGTTGTGCGGCCCATAGAGCAGGTGCTCATGAAAAACAGGAAAAAGTCTCTGACATTAAAATTGTTATTAAATTAAACACTACAAAATTCAACCATTTTGGCATCTGTAGGTGTCCTGTCAGCCGAGTACCAGCAGTTTGTATTTACATGGCGCTCTATGGGGCCGTAGGTGTTTTTTTCACTCAATACCTTGAGTGGCCAAAATTAAAATTTGCTTCAAGGAAAAGGCAGCAGTCCCCAATCCAGTTCTAATAAACAATAGGACACACTCTAACTGGTGTCAAGGCAGGATTCAGTCACTATGTACTTAAGTACTCTGAAAGAAATCCAATAACTGACTAAAACATGTAAACCTGGGTTTTTGGATTATCTCATTTCTGAAGTGCATGTACACGGCAGAGCTGAATATTCCAATTATTTCATTACTCCCAGCTTTTGGATTATAATGGCCATGTAAATAGGCTTATGGACTATTCCATTTTTTTTGCACATATATAATTAAAGGTAGATGTAATACATGTTTTACAGATAGTCAATGTGCTATCTGTAAAACATATAGCCCATTCATTAATTACATTCAAATTCAGTGTGTTAGCCAAGAACCCTGTACCAATATAAACAAGGTGATTATGGGTCAAAGAGATAAAATGTTAACCTGACAGATTAAAAAAGTCAATGTTGCTTTTTTAATTTTACTTTGACACATGTTTTATCTTCTGCCTCTTCACAAAGTGCAGTATCCACATTAGTACAACTAAAAGTGATTTTCAATGAGACAAAGCTACATAAAGTCTATTCTCTATTCTCTAAATTCATTTGATGGTTCTTACACAAGATCCAAAGACAAAGGGATCCATAGTTTCAGTCTCCTGGGCTGAGGACTGTCCTGGAGAAGAAGTGCCTTTGGTCAAGAACAGATAACAGTCTGGTTAAACGTAGTCTTCTGTAAATTGGATCTGAAATGAAAGTCCTTTCTAAGCCTGTCCCTGGTGCCACTGGTGAAAGATTAGTGTGATCCTCATCCTTCCCAAACTACGCTCACAGCAGGTTTCCCTTTTTGTCAAACAGAAGGACAAGGCCTAAATCAAGTCCTCAAATCCTTAACTCTAATGAGGCTAGAACACAGTAACCACTTACACTGTCAAGCTTGGTGTGCTGACAGCTAATTACTAAAGCAGAAGTGTGGAAACACTTACAGTGAGCAGTCTGACAGCGGACGACACTGACTGTTGTGTTATATTCACACCACATACGTCCATGTCGCCCCAGTCCAAACCTCAACCCTCCCGTTCTGACCATGTGAGACCAGTTAGATTCACTCAGATGTCAAACAGGACTATTAATGTCATGCTGCATTGGTACTCGACAGACGCAGCTCCAGGTCCATTCACTGTCCTTTTCTGCAGCTGGGGTTGTTGGGTTTGGATTTCAATCAGTTTTTATAACAGTGTATTTAAAGTGTGGGGAAAACAGACTTCTACTTTTAAATGGGTGGTCTCTTTTTAATAAATCTGTATGCATGGTTATTCTTAGTGAGACATAAAGTCTTATTTATAAGAAAGACTATTGTCCTTGTCTTGTTGCAGTGACAGGAAGGAAGTAGGCAGTGACTGCCTTGTAAACAAGCTCATACATAATTCTTTACTCTGTTTAGACATTAATGCACAAATGGCCGTTGTCACCACATAGGGTAGCATCTTCATATGGCAGCTTGAATGCATTGTTTATCCAGACTTCCATTGTGGGAGCAGAGCAAACATGTATGGGCACATCTGCTGCAAACATTCTCAGTTATGTGCCACACAACTGTATAAATATAGTCTGGAGGTGACTTTACTGAGATTACCTACAGCGTATGTGTGCCGGTCACTGCCTCTAATGTAACATAAAGTCCATGTTCATTTATTACCTCACTATTAAACATAAATACAAATCTCTACTATAGAAATCTAACCCTACAATGTTAGGCTGTTCCTTTTTGCATTTGAGGTGTTGTTTATTGGATTATTAGAGAAGGACACTGACCCAACATTAATTAAATGTTTGGGGACTTTTTAGAGTACAAGTGCTGACACCATCAATGGCCAATACAGCAGAGGATATTGTTCACTAAAATGCAATTCTAAAATTTGACTATATCATAATATAATTGGTCAAAATAAAATGCAGCACTTATACACCCTTAAATGAGCTGAAATTGCCCATAGGCTTCCTTTGACTTGAGTCTAGTTGAGTCTAGGTGTAATATGTGTTTGGTAATGAGGAGCAAGTGCAGCCTCCATGTTGGTAATGAGACAGGGTGTGAGGAAGAACTCATTTTGTCAGCAATTTAGCAACCTATTCAAAAATGGGTGTTTTTATTTTGACCCAATTTACACCTTTAAACCAATCTAACGAGCTACAGCGGGGAAACACAGGAATAAGTAGCAAGTGTCAAAATAAACCTTTGCTACACAATATATCAAAATAAAGGCTCATTAAAAACATAATGTCATTGACATGGCACCAGGACTTTAGTGTATGTTGCACTATAGATGATGCAATGATATTCTTGAGGTGGAGTAATTGAATTTACTTTACCTTCGACACCAAAGACCCATTTTACAAGAACAATGTAAAGAAGAAGAAGCATGGGTTTCAACAGCCAGCCGTAGCTACAGATGTATAGGCAAGTATCAGTGACAATAAACCAAATTTGGGATAAATCTGTTGATAATTTTCTCTGCTAGTTCTTGGTTTAAATTCAGGGTTAATCTTAATTTTTTTATTGGTTTAGGTTTCTTTTTGAAGCAATTTGGTTGGGGCATGTACAAATTGGTTGGTTGCTCCAAGTTGCATCCTATTTTGCGACAAGGCTGTGTGTAATGGGCTTTTATTAGCATTGTCACAGGGCACCAATCAAAGTGCAGTCCTACTTTGGTTTTGGCTTCTTGTCTAATGGCCACAGTCATAGAGACAACTTGTTATCCTCACATTTGCCTCTAAGTCACATCAGTGCGTGCACAATCTCAGCAGCTCGGCTCCATCATTATTCAGAGAGGCATTAAGTAATTATGACTTTGTACTGAGTGCTATGGGCAGCAACAAGAGCTGTAATTGCAAAAGAAACGGAAACAACTCTGATCAAGTCCAACAAAAACAGGGAGACAAAACAGTCACCACAAACAGCTACAGTGACCTTATACTAAAATCTTCTTTTCTGGAGGATTTCTTATTTAAATCTTGTTGTGGCCAAAGATCACCTGCTTCTGGGAGATGAGCGTTTCAAATGACAGAAAAGGTTATTATTTCAAAATTTGGCATTAAAGTTTAATTGTTATAGCTTTTAAAGTTTTTGCTGCCCAAATTGTTCCAGGTGATGACTTGACATTTTAACATCATCTATTTAAAACCTTCGGAGACTCAAAAAAAAAATCTTCTTTTCTAAAATTGTTATGTTGTCTGTAGGCCTAACAAAAACAATCCGAGGCAGTCTGGCTGCGCTGAAAGATAAAAGCCCTTTAATCTACAGTTGACAGTAGGTTAAAGCATGTCCCTTGTTTCATAAAAGACTTTTATCTTTCAATGCAGCCATAGTGCCTCGGATCATTTTGAAAAAGAAGAGGCCAATTTCATTAATGTTTGAACTGGATTTTCTATGTATCCAATAGTTTCTGATAGACTGTTAAATTCTTGAAGAGCACCTGACTAGAGGCACCACTTTGACCCACTGATGTACCTACACTCTCAATGTTTTTATTGGATACATGGTCATTATTTATTTACCACAGTTTAATTATGCGTAAAAACCATAGGGTAAAAAAAAACATAAAAATGATTATAGTAACCTTGTAAGCTCTTACACTGCTTTTACGTCCTAAATACGTTTAGTCAGAGATGGAAAAAGAAAGATAGAAAGTTGAGTGTTAGCGTTTGATGGTGCTTAATTTGTAAAGATGCAGGTTGGGTAAAACAGAGAGGGTATATTGGGGGCTTGTTCCCACAGCACTGAGCAGGAACTAAACAGAGCCATTTTAAAAATAAGATTTATCCTGAAACAAAAGAATCAGGTCAGATTTGTAAGTGACGTGAACTTCAACTTTACGCTTTCTGAAAAAAAAAAAAAAAGGAAGGTGCCAGATCCTGTCAAATAGGTCCCAGTCCCGATTTGGGAGGTGGTGGAACATGTTCCCCTGTGTGTGTTACCCTTCACAAACAAGGCCCTGTGCCCAGTTGCATAAAACACCTTAAGTTTTTCCCTTAAGTATGATACTTAAGACGTGATTTCCCTTATCTAAGGGAATGATTTAAGGGTGTTGCATATAATCCCTTAAACGGTTCTCTTAGGTAACCGTTAAGTGTTTTACGACTGCGACCCAGGTTTTACCGCTATAAAATACTATTGTTGCCATAGACACGCTACTGTCACATGGTCACACACTAACTGCACATTAACAGAATGGTATTTTTTCTCTTTACATACTGATCTTCGTGCGTGCGGGAGCCTGAATTCTGACATGTATGCCATCAATTACACCACTTATTCGAGGAAACCCCACTTTCAGAAAAAAAGAGGTTTGAATGGCATCCATTTCAACACGCGATGGAAATGTCATAAATTTGGCTATAATGACGGCAAAGAGCCCCCGCAACCTGGTGAATAACTCTATAACTCTAATAATTGGGTTTATATTGCGCTTTTCTCCCAACAGACCAAGGGACTCAAAGCGCTTACAGGCCGTCCATTATTCATTCATACACAGTCACACTGATGGTGGTAAGCTACAACTGTAGCCACAGATGCCCTGGGGCAGACTGACAGAGACGTGGCAGCCATTTTGCGTCTACAGCCTCTCCGACCATCACCACATACATTCACTGAACATTCTTACACATTCATACGAGGCAAGGTGGGTTAAGTGTCTTGCCCAAGGACACAACGACAGTATGAATTGTGGGGAGAGCGGGAATCGAACCCACTACCTTCTGGTTGAAAGACAACCGCTCTACCACTGAGCCACTGCCGCCCCAACTCTACTGACTGACGACTTATGAACGTGGAAAACATCTCCCACTACAGAGAAACTTCTAGTTGCAAAGAACCGAAGTGCTATAAGTACTGAAACACAGAGGGTAGTGAGTGTGCGCTGGGTAACATGATCAAGATCGCCTTCCAGTTTGTTAGCAATCTCATATATCCCGTGGCGATCAAATCTATATTCGCAAAGCAGTTTTTCATTGCTAAGATGGTCCAGAGGATTCTCTTATCGCGAAAAACTCAGCCATTTTTTATCATTAATGTTCACCAACTCTAAAAAGTAAAGTTTTACTAACCTTAAACTATACTTAGGAAAATGACAGTTAAGGGGCTTTATGCAACACTTAACGGTTTTAAGGGATCACTTAAGTGAAAAATAGACACTTGAGGATAATTCTAAGGGTTTATGACGTTTCAGTTTAAGAAAACCTTAAGTGACACTTAAGGGTTTTTTTCTGCAACACCCTTAAGTTTAAAAGAAACCTAAGGGTGATCGAAGGGAAATTTTCACTTAAGGTGTTTTATGCAACCAGGCACTGGTGTTTATGGTAATGCATTATAGGGTGATCTGTTCTGCCCAATGGCAACTGTGTTTTTCTTATTTCCCTGTCAATAAGTTAAATTGTTTTTATACTTCATTCAAACAGTTTTGAATTTTCAACTGTCCTCCACCTCCCGAGCCACCTCCTTCATTGTTAGTCGTCTTCTGTGACGACGGTTAAAGGTGCCATTGTGTAGGCCTTTGGCAGTAGCTGGTGGCAACAGTACAAAATGCAGTTGCACACCTAACTGTTATCAACCACAGAAACTCTGCAGGGACATTCTGATGCAATGTTGTAGAAATAGGTCAGGTAATAAGTTTGTGTTAAAAATTTAGAAACAAAATCCACTTTGCTGACATGTCCTGAATTCCTCCAAGATTATGTTATTCTCCCAAAGCAGTGCTCAGTTTATTAACTTCGTCCTGTCATTACAGATCAGGAACAAAGAACTTTCTCTAAAACATGTTCTACTGAGCTGAGAATAAGTGCACCATGTAATGAAGAAAACACACAATATATGCAATAACTATGTAAATGTTGGTATATTAAAGGTTTCCTTTACTTTTCACAGTCTATACCAACAATTGTTTAAGCCATAGTAGCAACTGTTCTCTCATTAAATATGCAGATGATGTAGCATTTGTTGATCTTTTAAACAATATAAAACAATGTTTTTATCTGGTGTAAAGACAACATATTGATCTTAAATACTAAAGAAATGATAGATTTTAGAAATCAATCTTGCCCAACATATAGTCTTTGATTCACATCCCCCTACGGTCTGAAGAGTATGAACTCTTACCTCTTTGATCTTAACTTCTTTTATTCTTGTATTTATTGTCTCGCTGTTCTTTTAATAACTGTGTTACGTCCACTGTCCTGTTCTGTCTGCAGTGTTGAATATGTCTCTGTATTTATAAGTTCTTCTGCAGAACAAATTCCCCTCAGGGCATTAAAGTTTTCATTCATATATTCTTATGATGATATAGAAGGATGATTCTAATATATAAAGTATGTTCTTATATCTGATCTACATAAATTGAGAGTTATGTGCATTGTACTTGTTTCCTTCACATTCACAATAATTAAAATGATCCAATTTGGACTTGTTTTAATTTGAAGGAATTAATTTTACAAGTTTCCTCTCACAGTTAAACTAATCTCAGATCTGCCTGCACTAGTCCCGCCTACCTCACTTTTTGATTGGATGTCACTGTTAATGCTCACATTTGATTGGCTTAGTGTTTAAGGGTGATGGGAAAAACAGACAGCAGTGCCAGATTCACTACCAGCTGTAAAATATTTGCAACAAGAGAAGTGCTTTATTAATAATATAAAAACAAAGAGTTAATGCAGCTGTGGGACTCAGCGGTCAGAGACATGAGACTGGAGAAAGACTACAGTCAGAATAAGACCAGGTCAGAAGTGGATTTAGAGACATTTACAGCAGAAACACAAACAGGAAGTGACTTCGCTGTTATTTAGAGTGATTATTAAGTCTTATAACACTCAGACAATTCACAGAGAATATTATCCATCCTGTTATAAGTCCTGTCCGATTAGAGCAGAGAGAGGCAGAAGGCAGGGGTCACAGGTCAGTCTAAAGAACAGCTGCAGTGATTTAAACAGTTCCCAAAATTGTTCTTGTAATACTGTATCATAACAGCTTTAAAAATACATCAGAATATAGGAAATTACACTTATTCTGCTAAATATTTTCTGGGAGAGGACCCCAGATCCCCTAAATACATTATTATATATCTGTATGTGTCGACCTCTGTGTTTAAATGTGTCTCTTGCTTCCTAAGTTCACTCTTCCTTTAAACCAACCTAGTTACAGAATAGGTTAGTAGACGTGCTGGTGGTGGCCCAATGTGAGATCTTATCATGGGGCCCAAAACTCCTGTCAGTACATGTGCCAAGGCTGTCCAACATACAAAGGATTAAAAAAATGACCTGGGCATACACTAAACTTTTGAGCTAGCACATTTGATTGTTAATTTTTCAATGCTGTGTGCATATTTCTCACACAGAACTGATCTAAGGCTAAGGTAATAACAATAACATGTCAGTTATTTTGTATCTTGTGCAACAGAATATATTTTTAAAACGTCAGCAGAACCTGTTATATATAGGCTTTAAAATGGTTTTGTCTTGGTTTCAAACCTACACCTGTGTGTTAGTGTTCAGTTGAACTTGAGTGTTGATCCTTGTTCTCTCGTGGCTCGCAACACGCTGAGCGTAATCATTTAGGCGTCCAAACAGCCGTCAGCAGCTCAGAGTGACAGGCCCTTTACAGCCTGTGTTTGTGGAGCCGGGTCGAGTCGTGTGGCGCTGGGGGCTTTAAGGGGAGCTTCTGAGTGATAGTAATGAGCAGCAGAAGACAGCCGCTGCTGTTGTAGTCTGCATGCTGCCCAATTATCTGCCAGCACCTGTCTAAGATGGTGGCGCTTCAAAACTGCTCACACACAGCCCCACCCATCCGTTGTCTATCGGATCTCTCTGATAATGAGATGAGTTTGCTATGGCAACTTAACACTGTACTGCACAGGGGAAAGTCTCTCTTTTTTCTTGTTTCCTTTTTCAAAACTTAGGACGCATTTCCATTTTACAACATGTGTACAATGACAGAAACATATAATAAATCCTGTTTCCAAATGAGTTGAAATGGCCCACTTTTCCCTCCACCATTTTCTGCACATGATATTGACTCAAAAATGTGACTATCCATCGTCAAGTCATTTATGAATTTTATTAAACAGTTTCTGGGGAAAAATGAAATGAAATCTGCACAAAAGGCATACATTACTTTTGAGATAAACAATTGTACTTTTTATTTTAAGTTTTATTTTGTCTCATATGAATTAGGGGAAGGAAATTTCAAAATGTTCTGTTTATGTAAATCTGCTCAGTTAAAGCTCAGTAATAGCTTTAGTATATTTTATTTTTATTTAGACAATAATAATAATAATAATAATAATAATAATAATAATAATAATAATAATAATAATAATAATAATAATAATAATAATAATAATATAATATTAGACCAAGAGACAAAAAAAATTATTTGGTTTGAATGACATACAGATGTCAAAAGATCAATTACCATTTTTGCTAATTAGTTGTTTCCATTTAGTAAACATTTACCCTATAAAGGGGCAGAGGTTTTCATTGTAGAAATTTAGATTTTAGTTTACGTTTGGTTTATTAACATAAGATATCGCAGGATCCCATATTAAATAAAAGTTTTGTTGACCCCCTGATAGTGTATTTAATTACATTTACATTTATTCATTTAGCAGACGCTTTTATCCAAAGCCACTTACATTGTTCTACAGTAATTACCAGTGTTACAGTCACTGGAGGCAAGGTGGGTTAAGTGTCTTGCTCAAGGACACGACAACAGTCTGAACTGTGGGGAGAGTGGGAATCAAACCGCCTACCTTCCGGTTGAAAGACGACTGCTCTACCACCGAGCTACTGCCGCTAAACCATTTTGAAGGTCTAGGTGGTATCAGTGATTTCCACTCTAGGAAATCAATATTAAATGCTTTAGATAATGTACCAAACACTGCAGACCAATACACTGCTAAGTCTGGGCCAAAACCGGTGAGCACATTTGTTTTTTAAGGCATTGTCCCAAGTCTCTAAAGGTATCTCTGACCAATCTAGCTTTAGTATTTAATACAAAATAATGCTTATGCTTATGAGAGAAATGATGCCAGCGCCTATATTTTTTCACATGTTTCCTTAGAAGTCTTGGACATAGTCAGGCTTCTGTTGCATTTTAGCTGTTCGTTTACACACGAACAGTATTCTTACTCCAGAATTTACCAAACATTTTGTGTTTTTTGTTTTTTAACAACTCATGTCCTAGGATGAATTATTAATATTGGATGTTAGTAAACATCTATGTGGACTTTATCAGCACTGCTCCAGAAAATGCCAGTTTTTAAAAGTGATCTGATTTGGAGTTGTCGTCTATCATTGGATCTTGGCACAATGTACATGTTGTTTGTAGCAGTGGGAGAGGCTGGACGTACAATTAGATGTTGCTGCAGTAAACTTTAAACTACTTCTGGTTTATTCCTAGCTTTCTCAACATTTTATTCATTGAGCTGCAGCAAATTCCAATAATTTTGGGAGTCACTCTTCTGTCTTCAAGTTCTGCTCGTGTTTAATGCAGAGTGAACAAAAAATGCAATGTTTGAATTTACAAACCGAGCAACGCCCACTTTATTTAAACCGGAAACAGCTGTTGAGGATAAATGATACATTTGCAATTGGTAAAAAATACTTTTAACTTTTAATTTCACATTAAACAAAATGGCATCTTCTTTTCCCCTTGTTTTTCCTTTATTTTTTCCACAACATTTAAAAATACAGATGCCCTGGTTTGTTTGTGGCTTTATTTCTCATCTATCTTTGCTCCATGGCCTTATTTTTCCAGCAGATCAAGATGACCTGCAGATGGGAATTGGAATCTCTGCAAACCAAACACTGCTCTGAAACTGCCGATTCTGTTGAAAGCACTAAACTGGAAAGCCTTACTCTGCAGGTGTGCCTCATTTGAATCTGAGAAAACTGCTTATGAGTCGAGTCAGCTGATCATTTGCATGCAACTGCTTTCAACAAACCACATCAGTGTAACAATGACCAAGAGTTTACTCACAAATTAAAGCCCCAACCTTATTTTAAATAACATAGCTAAACGTAGGACTCATAAATGTAATGGGCTGATGGCTAAGTGTAAGCCACCGCAGTGGTAATGTAATGTTCTTGAGCATGTTTTGTCATTGAATTTTAAAAAATCTGATCAGACTTGAGCGGTCTTCTGCTGTTCTTATATTTTGCTGACAGATGATGTTTTAAGCAGACAAATATAATACATTGTGTCTCTTGTGGCTTAAAAATGCAATAAAGTCTTGTCAGGCGATCAGTCAAATGCCTTAACAGGGTTTTGTTGTTTGCTGCTTTATCTTCATATCAGATAAATGAATGTTAAATTATGAGCACATATAAACTTGAATGGAAATTTTGAGCAGAATAGATGATCCTGTTGTTGCTGTTTAACTTTTGAATAAGTTTAAGTGAGCTCTTTGTGAAACCTGTCATGTCAGAGGAAAATCAGACATGTACATAGATACACTAGATCAGAGACTTTCCTGTTTTTAAACTAATTATGTTGGAGTATCTCTGGGCCTTGTTCTAAATTTGTTTGCTGCCATGGCGACACAATTGGACGTTTGCAGAGTTTCTTGTTTGTTGTCAAAAAGAGATCTGTGTGGCAATTTTTGTACTTTGCAGTCCCCTAGGGCACGTTTTTGCTTCTAGGGCATTTAGCTGTTCCAAAAAAGACACTAAGCAGGATTTTCACGTGAATGTTGTATGAATGTAAACCAAAGCTGTCACCATTCATCATCCTCTCTTTTAGTGCTCACTGCAGAAAGAGTCAAATCCTGAATCTAAATAAGCTCTGGGTGTCATTTCCTTTTATCTGTGAGCTGTTATTGACTATACAGACTCAAAAAGGACTTATTTTAGAGGTTGATGGAAAGCAACCATAAATTACTTTTTTGTTAAGCGTTCCTTGCATTCGTCTAATTTGTAGTAAAATAGGCTTTTAAATCTCCACAAAACTCAATGAAAGGACACATTTTAGTTTTATTACTTTGATTGCCAGATTACAGTGTCATGTACTCCACAGTTTACCAAACTTTTTCGCGACAGGCTCATGGGTGTTGTCTTGTTTACTGTAAAAACGCTGTTAATGGTAAAAATGTCCCCCACAGTTATTGACTGCAGTGTGTTTGTTTTTTAACAACTCATGTCTTTTGTTGAATTACTAAAATTTGTTGTAGGTACCATACTTTAGCAACACACCCACTTTTAATTAAAAGAGCAATTGTTTTTTTGAATATCCTACATTCGAGCAAAACCTAAAAATAAATAAATAAATGAATGAATGTAGAAATCAGTTTCTGTGCAGCATATTTGAAACTGTAAAATATAAAGTTCTTATTATTTGTGGTGCACACTGATGCTCTCGTGCCATTCCCACTGCAGTGCACTTTGCTGAAGATATTCCCCAATCTCAGCTCTACACATGACCCTATTTTCTGTGCTGCAGCAGGAGCTTGTCTAAATATGGAATTTCATATTTTTGCATTCATTGTCACATATTACATTTCGTTTAACAAAGGCAGCGCCGGGGCCACCATGTTCTTAATCACCTAAATCCACATGCAATCTACTCAGCCATCTTAGCCATAGCCCCGGATCCATTAGTCCTTTCTCATTTCAGCGTGGATCTGCCAAGCCATTAGTTCTGCTATGCTCTGCTACATTTCTATATCCTTCCATTCCAGCATTTTTCAGAGAAAATGGGAAAAGTTGTGGATTAATTTGAGCTAATCCTCCATTTTTATTGCCTTTAATTACTTGTTCCAGCCTCTGACACTTTGAATGGTCATCAGGAATAAGTTGACTTAGGAAGGTCCCATCTTTTTGTTAAAGTGAGTGCTCGTCTCTGTATTTTAAGGGCATTTGGTTTAGTATTCACACACATTTTATCAAACACACATACGGTAGCTTTGATTTCATTCATTTGAATTGATGTTTTTGTCTCACCACTGAGCTGTGTTCAGGCGCCTCTCATCCCGCCTGATGGATTTCCTCTCCTGAACAAAACCTATTTTCCTATTCCACAGCCTTTTATTTCACTTTAGCTGTCATTGTGTAATCAGAACACTGCATTTGACTTATTGAGCTGTTCTGAGCTGAAACTACTGCAGCCATTCCTTAAGGCAAATATGAATACTTTTGAAACTAACATTTTACCCTTTTATTTAACCTAATCTGTGTTTGACAAAACCTTTCCATTCTCACGTCAAGTATAAAAGACTTTTGTGGTAATCAGCAGTATTCATGATACCAGAGAAGTGTCATCAGTGTCATTTCCACTCTCCTTTTGGTCCAATCTAACCATTTATCTAAAATGAGACTTTGTTTCTCTGGTTGGTTATATGTCTATTCAACTGTGTCCAGAGGTAGTTTATTCTGCAGCTGTTAACACTGCCCCAATGTTTGCCAATTGAGAACAATAGAGAAAAAAATGCTTCATATTCAAGATCTGAGTAAATGAGGATTAACATCTCAGTCACTGTAATATATTGTTTTTACAGAGCACACTGCCTGAGCTCCTCCAACACACCTTGTTCTTTTGTTTTGTCTTTCCTGGACTAGCCCCCCCTCCCCGCATGCCTAGCTTTGTCTGTCTCTCAAACCTGCTCTCATTTTTGTGGGCTTGGCTTATTTGGGATGGACCTCTTCAAAGTATCTTGCCTCATTACATTATCCTCTCAATGAGGATCAGGCATGTTTCAGCTTTCTCTGTGGGTAGTGGTTTCATTTGCAGGGGGCTGTACCAACGGACAGTGAATAAACTGCCTCTGGACACAAATGGACAAACAAAGACTGCCCCATTTAAATTAAACTAGGTTCAACAAGATTTTAATTGGGAACAAAAGTAACTAAGCTCATTGCAATGCAACATAATTTTTTTTACGATCAACAGACACAAACATATGATGACAACACACAACAACAACACTCAAAAAGTTAGTTTGACCTTTACTGATGCATTGAACCAAGCTTTTCTACCAAGATGTCTCAGTGCCCAACAGTAAATATGGAAAATCTCCACAAATCTCCATGTAGTGAAACTCTTACTTTGGACCAGTCTCATGCTGCCTGAATTTCCTTCTTTGTGATCGATGATGTTGCCTAAAATTAAGTAGAATAAGTCCAGCATGTAATTGAGTGTGGGCACTATAAACTGCTGGGTAAAACTTTAAATTAATTACAAAAGAATAGACTGTCTCTCGTACTTGTAGATGACTTTGGTTGGTTGCTACTTCCTTTCAAGGTTGGCAGAGCTGCACTTTGCATTCAACGCCCAGACTTAGAGAAAAAGTTCATTAATGGAAATATGCATAATAGTGAAAAGACTGTGAGAATATGGCCTTATACAATTCCTGCTCAACCCCAGCACAGCGTAACATCAGTGAACAGCCTCAACAACCTGATGAAAGCAATTTAATACCACAAATTAGCTTGTCACTTAGCCCGGATTATAACCCTCCTGAGAAATGGGGCTAAAATAACTTGCCCGTTGGTTTACCTATTATGGAAAATGGAGAAGTGATGAGTTTAAAAGCAGCTTGTGTGTTCTGCTCAATTGCATGCTGTAATTAAATTCTGTTGTCCTCTTTGCAAAACCTGGCCCGGGAGGAAGTGCAGGCCCAATCACTGACCACAATGGGACGAGTGGTCAGTGATTTCAGAAGTGTTAGCCATCACTGATATGTTACCAGCCTTCCCTTTTCTCAACATTGCACAAACTTCATTTACTCCTTACTTCTTCACTTTACTTCACAAAACTATAATCTCACACTTCTGCTGTTATTACTTCATACACACAGGAGCTCCAAATGTATGTATTTCTCACCTGCACTTCTTCCTGCTGCCTCCTGACTCCCAGTTGTTTGTAAGAAACATCGACACCCAGGGAAACAAGTTGTCTCAATCAACTCATTAACAGATGTGATTGGCAGCTCTTATACAGACCCAGAACTGCAAACAACAACAACAACTGCAAATCATGTTCACAAAGTTATACTTTTGTGACAGTTTTCAGATGATTAATAAGAAGTGAGGGCTGTGAAATCTGAAACAAAGTCATTAAAACTATGTGATGAACCGGGAATTAACCATAAAATTTAAGTTTAAAAGGTCATCTGCGCTATTTACAGTTTCTATGGTTACAAGTGAAATAGAGCTTATACGCTTTCTTCTCACCTTCCAGCCAATCAAAAAAGGGATAAACATGTTTAACTTAAATAGATTAGATGAGTACTTTCTTGTTTGGCTGGTCAGATTCCAAACTACTGTAAACTTAAACTAGTTTTACTTGTTTGTTACCATAAAGCACCACTAACAAAAAATTAATGTAAATATGCACATACTGTATACAACCAACCTCAAAGCACTCCTTTGTACAGTCTGTGTGCAACTACAGTGGCCCTGCAGGGACATGTTATTGTCTATGAACAAACCCAATGGAAAAAGGTAGGATGAGATGAGTTCATTTAAAATATTTAGATACAATTTGTTTTTAGAAATGCAATGCAGCAAAATTGAGAACAAATGTATTCAATGGTGCTACATTTTTCCTCAGTTTGCAGTTTTAGCAGAAACTGGAAGTTAAGGAACAAATGACCTACTTCTACTGACAAATGCAAAGACTGTTCTTGTTGATTCAATAATATAATGACAACAAAGTTCTGACTGATATGTTCCACTTTGTTCATCAGTATTCAACTACAAAACCCCACTGAATGCACTTTTACATCCAGCCTTTGGGTTGGCCCTAAAGAGAGCAGCATAAAGCATGTGACCACTGGATCAGCTCTTCCTGTATAATATTTGATGTTATATAATCATGTTGTCACATCTCATTGTGATTGATGATGTGTTGTTCCTGGTTCAGGTCTGGGCTAACAGAAGGTAGCTTTTTTCATTTTGTCAAGTTGTGCTCAGATCTGTTCTTTATTAAAGAAGGCTGCGACCTGAGTAGGTGGCATCAGAGAAGCCGCGTGTGCTTATAATTGGCCGACAGATAAACCAGAGTCTGGGAGCTAATTAAAAAGTATTGTAACCAATCGTCAACCTGTCTCTGTCAGCTGTACAGTGCTTTCATCAGACACTAAAAATAGATCTCCTGCATTCCTACACCTTACTCTTCACCTTTTATTCTCAACAAACGAGGAAGAGTAGGCTGTAACCGTGTTTCCGTCACAATTATTGGCTGCAACTAATCCGAGCTGGGATTTTATGGGTTTCCAATCACACACACTGAGGCTGAATGTGCTGAGCCTGTCACCAAAACAGGCATTTAGCAACCCAGTCTGCCAGCATTCTTTTTAGCAGCAGTTTAACAGAACCCATAGTATTTAATTATGGTATTTACTTATATGACACATTTTTATTTGTTTCATTTACTTGTTCTATATAGACACTATAGACACATATTCAGTGCTTAATTTGTGGGGAACACCGTGGAATATATTCCCACACCTCCTAAACTGGGACCGGAACCTATTTGACTGGATAGGTCCCTTCTTTTTTTCAGAAGTTCCTTAAAGTAATTGTTAATGTAGCCTGTTTTTAAACATTTTTAACTCTGATTTCTAACTCAGTCTGTAGTAATGTCCCATTAATTTGTTAAAATGGCATCTTTTGGACAAAAGCTATAATGCTGTCTTCATAACAGCATATGTTCCTTTATCTCTTTTTCATTTTCGATGCTGAGGGAATACTTTCTCTAAATATTCTCTCTGTGTCCCACACCTCCAGCTTTACAAATTAAGCAATGCACATATTACAGAACTCTTATGTACGAGACCATATTTTTTGTCCAACTTTATTAGATTTTTTAATTATTATTATGACAAGGTTTAGGAAGTGGTCTTGTTGTGGTCATGTCTCCACATGTTTTCCTACAATCACACTAGACCCCTTCTCACACAGATCCATTAAATGATGTCAGAAGAATTGTCTTCAGTCTTTCTCTCCTGACATGTACGAAGAGTCTGGAGAACGTCTGCAGGACTTGTGTTTACACTGACTGAGACAGAGCAGGGTTTGACGCTTAATTACCGCCGATTACAACACAATAATGAAAGCGTTAATATCGATCCTGGGTGTATTTTAAAATGGAAACATATTAGCTGCAGAGCCCTCGTCTTACAGTGCCAGCTGTGTAAACGTCACGCTCACTCTGGACATCTTCTGGAGGATCTCTTGACATTGTGACATATGAGTGGATTGTGTTCACACATGCAGGCCCTTTTGAAAAACTCAGGGGGACTGCACAAGTGTAAGAGGGGTTTTGGAATTTTCTGATTTAAAAAAGGCCATAAAATCACAAAAGCCTGGCTGTCTCTCCCTAAACTTAAAGCAGCACTACGTAATCCTTTGCAATTTAAAAGATAGACACAAATACACACAACTTTCTCCACACGGCAGAAGACAGATGAACAGGAGCTCACACCCCCAACACTTCTTTTCACCTTGGCGTTTGCTTTATTCAAGACAGTCTAAATTCAGTCTAATGTATATACTTATGTGCTGCACATATTTCACACAGGCTCACTCTGCGACTGACACCTTCCATTGCTTTGACACCTCTCAGCTGTTATTGAGTTAAAATTGTCTACAGTGCAGTGTGTTGTCAGAGAGCTTTTTCAAATCCTTTATCTTTGATCTAGGTTTGGCTGGTGACAATCACTACAATCTCTGTCTCACATTTGTTCAGACTTACCCCAGACACCAGAGGATATGTTTATACAAATGAATCTATCTTTAACTGGTGATCACAGAGGTTATAGGACTAGCTGCAGAAAATTCGAATCTGGCTGGTTATCAAGAAAATGTTATTGATTGATTAATGAACAAACAGTAACACACAACCACAGCTCTGGAGTGTCTTTGTGTTAGTTTTCTTTAGACACTTGAACAGAAATGTGTTGTTTGTTTATAAGTTACAGATATGGGCTCAACGCGATTAACATCTGTTCCTTTGTTAATGCATTTTATTTATTAACTTCTTCAAATGATGTATTAAGGAAACTCTGCAAGGTAAATGTGTAATATAAGATATTTAATGAAACCCTAATCCTCACAGAACAGAAAAACTTTACATTGCACATCTGTGGAACTTTGTGTATTTCATCTGCTTCTCACCGTTTTACTCCTTTGCATTTTACTCATGCAGAGAATACTTTCAGTGTGTAGCAGCACAGCTCACAGAAGAAAATAAATACAGCACAGTTATTTAAAAAGGGAATAGAAAAGAGATTCAAACCTGGATTTGTACTTTTCTCACTAAAAAGATGGTGGAGCATCAGGCCAGGTTTGTTCACACACTTTCCCCTGTATATTATTTCTTTAAAATGGGCCCGGACGAGCCCCCACTTACATTCACCCAGTATTTAGACAAAAATGTTTACTACAATAGGTGTCTTATTTCTCAGCTGCCTAAACTTAGAGAATACTAAGATGTGCTTTTCAGCAAATTATTCTATTTTCCAGACCTTAAATAAATGAAACAAATATAACACTTTTAATTCCAACCACAAAACCCCAACCTCTTAATCAAGACCTTGTGGGCTAATGTGTCAAAAGCTGCACGGAAGTCTAGCAACAGAAGGATGTACACTGAGCCTCAGCTGCTCGGAGAAGGTCATTGCTTACTCTCAGTAAAGCGGTCTCGGTATGATGCTGTCTAAAACTCAACTTTAGATACTGTTTGCTTCTAAGATCTCAAAAGATTGTTTGGTGAAGTTTGGAAATAAAAGGCAGCTTTAATACAGGCCTGTAGCTGTTGAAATTAAGAAGTGGTTGGACACTGGCTGTTTTTATGTACTAAGTGACAGACGCAGTGAAAAGAGAGCTGTTTAAAATAGAAAAGCCATGGGCCAGTACTGTTTATTACTTCCCTGAGAAGTTTAGGAGGCACGATATCTGCAGAGCACTTGATAAGGTGAACAGTTGACTTAAGTTCACACAAAGAGACTAGAATGAGGAATATCAATAAAAGGGGTCAGAATATTTGACTGTATTTCTAGCCTTTATTATTGATGCTTTATTATTGAAAATGCTAGAATCTGAAAACATCATCCTGATTAACTCCAACTGGATTTAAAAAGTGATCAACAGTATTAAAGATTATTTAGGATTGTGTTTACTCTTACTGAATTAAAACGGTGAAGTAGAATCTTTATTCTTTTATTAAGAGATGGCATTAATTCCATTCAAAGCTCGGTGATGTACCGGCCGCCTCTTTCATCCAAATACAATCCATCCTTCTCACTTCTCTTTTGTGGTTTTTAGATGTCAGCACTGAAGTCTCTGAAGAGCCAGTCTAGAGTTGTGTTTTCTCCTTGTCTTTAAAAAACAAAAACTCTGTATTGACACTGCTTGGAAAGACACTATGGCAGCAAACTGGGATAAAAGTGTATGTTCAGTTTCATCCAAAAAAATTACCTTTCACAAACAACAAATGCAATGAAAGCTGTTTTTTTTTTTATTTTTTTTTTTAATTTTTCTAATTTCTGAGACAAAGACAAAGCAGCCGTGAGAAACCAAATAATTCAAATCAGTCATGCAGCGAGAGGAAGTGCTGCTGTGTGAAAGATGTGAGCCACAAAGTGTTCACTGCCACTCACCTGAGCAGCTGTTCGCTCTGAATGTAAGAGAATGTCTTTTTTTACACATCATTTATTTAGTACCCTGCATCTATTTGTGCAGTCATTGAAACACTGAACAGTCAACATGGACACAGTCAGCTCGCCTCTGTTTAACGTTATTGTCCAGAGCTGTCCTTAATGAGGCTCTGCAGGGTTTAGTTGTCAGATGTTACAAGTTACAATAACAGAATTAACTGTGCTGCCAACACAAAATCTAATAACACAGTCTTTAAATAAATATAAAAGAAGGTCATTATTACAAGAAACAGAGCCATGAATAATAAATATCACTATGATGACACGAAAGCTATGAAACAAATAAAACATTTTGTTCTCTGTAAATCTCTGTGTGTTAAAGTGTTAAAAGGTCCCATTGTTTTAATCTCATAATCCCTCCCCATGGTTATATTTTTAAGTTGCCTCAAAGACTCGGGCAACATGGACCGAGCTGTGTCACAAGACCAGGACCCGGACTGAGACCAGGATGTAGCCGATCACAATGTGACACCGGCTCTGAGTCTGTAAAAGCAGCTGACAAATGCATTTAACCTACTTAAATGTACTTTTACAGGCTTTGACTTCCTCAGCGTCCTTCATAAAACTCCCAGGATTTATGAAATCTGACACCTGATGCGGGACAGTTTCACACCTTTGTGACTTTTATTTTTACTTGTGAAAGTCATACCATGGTTTTCTGTGCTTCATAAGTCATCTGTTTCGTTTTGTTTAAGCAACGATGTGGTAAATGCCCTACTAGCTTTATTGGGCAAACCTGAATCTGTCTCTAGTTATTTTTACCACTGTTGGGCATTTAATCCATTCTCGGGCATTTACAATAATATCTTATATATATCATCAAACTCTTTTTACAGCCAATATTTCTAAAACTTAGTTAGAATACATATTATGCATGCAATGCACTTACACTTTTCAACACTTGCAGTAAACAACAAGGTCAAAGATCCCATGAATACAAATTTTTCTGCAATATTCTATTTTTTTTTTTTTTTTTTTATCCCAATCAGAAATTCTAAATGACATTAAAAGTTATCTTCTTCATGTTAACATTTAAAGGGTGATGACTTAATTTGGTAACACTTTATAATAGCTCACACAAGAAAACAGTAGTTAAGCATTAATAGTTGGGTAATTAACAACTAAGAATTTTATAGACAACAAACTATTATCTATATGTAAAATTATATATGAGTTTATTGTTTAGACTAAAACATTCATAACAATGTTTGTAACATAACAGTTATTAATGATGGAATAATGCTTAATAAATAATGAACTAAGGATTAATTAAGTTGCTACAAACACTCAACTAATGCTTAATAGTGTGAGTTATTCTAAAGTTTTATCCTTAAATTTATATATTTGAGATGAAAATCATAGATCGATATATACTGCTGTAAAAATAACAAATAATAAAAATAACACCCATCACCATTGTGTATTTGGCATGTCAGTGCTCTTAACCATTGAATACCTTTCTACCAAACTATAATTTATGATAGATAAACAATATATGGCTTTGGACAGTTAGAAACATGCCGCCATCTGACTACTGAGAATTTTTAGCCCAAGCTACCTTCATAAACAGTTCAGTAATACATAATGTGTTTTTTTAATAATTAGGGCGTCCTATGAGTGTCTAAGTATCTTCATTGAGCCAATAATTGAGGTGAAAAGTGTATGATTAAAAATACTGTATTCAGAGAAAACCTAAAGCATCTGTTCTCCAACACTTAGAGGTGCTAATCTCCTAAAATGTTTACACAGCTCTCATTGATATTTCATAAAGTGTCTAATAAGAGACCATTAGCAGAAATGCCAGCGTCCGAACATTGTGTTATGGGATCTGAGGAGCACTTCGGCAGTGATGGAGGGGCTTCAGCCTGAAATAGAAGCCGTGATCATGAGACGATGATGCATGGACACTTTGATCAAAGGAAAACTAAGGTTGAGACCATTTGGCTGTTGCGGTTTTGATGAGCGCTGCCTCTCAGATAGCATCGCTACGTGTCGTTACGGAAGGTCGTTTTGGTGGTTAACTCTCTAAAAGGGCACTCAGCATCAGTGTCGGGTAGCACTGCTGATATTTCTTAGACTTCTCGGTGAAATTACGACCTGGTTCATTCAAACCCAGTTCCTCTGCAAGTGTAGAGTGTAATCAGTGCAAACAGGGAACCAAGCATTTCTCACTAAACGCAGAGGAATCTACAGATCTAGTATTCAAAAGAGATTTCCATAAAGCTCAGTGTAGCTTTAATCAATGTTAATATGTGACACATAAGTATCTGATAATATCTGATAAGATACATAAAAGAGAAAGATTATATAATGGGTTTTATAATAAGTTTGCACAAAATTACTTTTGGTTAAGGGTCAAGTACCTTAATGGTCCCACTCAGGAAATTATTGTTGCAAATGCACATCACACATAATGAAAAAAAGGACTGGGTTTAATTTACTCACAAAATTAAAAGCAATGAATAGTTTTGAACTGTATAGTCATGTAACCATTATTATTCCATAAATTAAATATTTGCATAAACATGAAATGTAACGCTGCATAATTCAATCTGATTAGACATGTATACATTCATTAGACATTGTTTCAGAGTGTGACCCAGACTTGTCACTTCCAGAAGGAGCACACATTGCACACAGTTCCCACACTGAGCTGTCAGCTGTGTTTAGTTTGTGATACCAATTAAGTTGTGTTAAGTCTACGAATCACCATCTGAAAATAATCAAGTATGTTGAGTAGCGGTTCAAAGAGGCTCACAGACATTCGAGACAAAAACAGGAAGTGTAGAGCCACATAAAAACATCACAAGTCTTCTGTCCACTGGTCGTCTGATTGGACTTATATCATCGGTTTATGGACAGGTCAAAACAGCTGTTAATCACCACTTTTGTTGACCTAAGGAACTGTATTCTGTTATTTTTACACAAAACAGTATTATCATTAATACTACATTGGATTCAAGATAAGTAACACTGTTATTTATTCCATGTCTCCACAGTTCTTGTTAAGTTGCAAACTAGAACGTGATCAGTAGAAGGTGTGGGAACCCTTGCTGCAGGCTGCTCTATAATGATTTGATTATCAGTTGTCAGGACGAGGCGCTAAAGCAGTGGCCCTTTATTGTCTTCTGTTCAAACATCAGCTTCAGTGCGTCCGTGACAGCTGTCGTGTCTTGTTTATGGAATCAGTGAAGGGGGATTTGTTGCAGATGCTCTGCAGAGTGTCTGACAAAGAGTGGGCACACTCCCTTGTTTGGCGTGACAGGGTTGAGAGCTTCCCTCCCAAACTGTCACAAGAGAACATCTGTGTTTGGGCGAATGAGCCATGTTTGTTCTGCGACGGAGCAATCGGCTCCCCACAGCCGTCCGATGTGACAACTCCTGTCACGGTCCAAGTGAAGACTCAGATAGAGATGGCAACTGGGGGCCGTGGGTAATCCCTGTATCAAATCCAGCTGCAGGAAACAGAGAAACAAGTTTGGCTCGCTGCACTTTAGAAGCACTGCTGGATGTGCCGTCTGTGGATTACGCACTCGCCTCGTGCTGTTTAACGCCACGTCCCTCGACAATTGAGCTGAACAGAAAATTAAATCTTACATGTCTAAACTGATTACTGACAGCAAAGCATTATGGTTAACTATTAAAGCTGCTTTTGGAGAAGCACATTTATAGTGTAATACACCAAGCTCACATCCACCAAAAACTGTGATGAAGTCTTTGTAAAGTTTGGGATCTACTGGACATATAAAGGGTAATATTTTTAGAGACTATGGTTATGCATTTCAGCAGCTGATCTTAAGAAATACTAACCGGATTAAATGTAATTTCTCAATGACGACAGACTTAGATGGATCTGGAAGACAAACTAGAGCTACCTGTACTGTATAAAACTCAGTTGGTCGAGACTGTTTTTGTATCCTCCATCCTCAGTTCAGCCCATGAAAATAAAAAGAGTTAAATCTCACACAAATCTTAGCAAAGATATTGTTTAGTTTGTTTAAATCACTTCACGGAATTATTTTGATGGAGGGTGTTGAATAAGGTTATAGGGAGCTTATTTTTATTTAACCATCCATCCTTTTAGGTTGGTCTACTATTACACACTGTATTTTCTTTTAAAACGCATCATGTCAGATTTAAATGCTTTTGGGATGACCCGATTTACTCTTGAAGCAGAAAGAGAAAAGCAGGTGAGGAATGAATCCCACTGTTTTGTACTTCTTTGCAAACAACATCCACTTTTAATAGGCCAAGGTCGAGGGAGTCTCCACTCACTAATGAGAAGTATAATAACTGTGTATATGCCCATCAAAGTAGGAAAATAAGTGACACAAATGGGACAACCATTAAAAAAAGAGGTCAGAGATCTTCTGGTGGTTCTTGAAGTATTGTGCTTTGTTCTGCTGTCAGATCCAATATACTGTTATATTTAGCTTTTAATGCCTCACTGTATCAGGAAAATGAAATGAAATCTGTGCGAGGCAAGGAACAACAACTAATAGACTAAACGCTGGGCACATCCAGTTTAAAATCCTTTTTAAAAACAATAAACAATGTCAGAGGTGGAAGGACTTGTCAATATCAAGAAAAGGTACAGACATGAGGTAGAAGTGGGAGTAGAAGTATGTTGGATTTATTGACAAGATGAGATATGCTTTTATTTTGTTCAAGGAGCAAATTTACATGCAACAGCAGGACACAGGATGAAATTGCTGTACAGTCTGGAAGCCATCCGCACAAAAGGTTTCCATTTGCTACAGGTTATTGTTGTCTGGGTGGTTGGGATCCTGAAGAGCACTCCTTTTCTCTGCCACATCCTCTAGACTGTCCAGTTCCAGTCCAACAACAGATTTTCCCTTCTGCTCAGCTTGTTCAGTCTGCAGCCTTGATGATCCCTCCCATAGCACACAACGGCAAACACTCCACCGTTCAAAACGTCATTAGGAGCTTGTTGCTGCTCGAAGTTTGAGTGTGTCTTCTGACAACTCAGGGATGAGTTTTGTTTCCAGGCAACAGATGATTAAACTCATCTATAGACTAAAAGTGGACTGGACTTTGCCTTGTCAAATATTTCCTTAGCTTTCTTTCTTTGCAGTGAAAAAAACAAAAAAACAAAAAACACCAATAAGAAGGAGGACAATAAAAGATTTGCTGTTAATCTATAACACAATTAATCTTACTTTTAATAAAACATTGAAACAATGAGAAGTGCCCCTCAGAGAACAGAGTAAACATTAAGCAGATATCCTTTCTAACATTGTGACATAATGGTTGGCTGTAGATTCTTACTCTGCTTGTGACTAACGTTTAGCAGCTATTGAAAGTAAGGTACTGTATAACTGACCTCGGCTGTATCTCAAATGTGTGAGCGCACGTCGCAACAGCACTGCGTTTGCAAATCGCACACGGCAGGACTGGAGCAAAAGTCACGTGAGTAAAGACAGCCAGTTGAGCTCGCCGTATGAGTTGCAATGAGAGATGTGTGTGCATTACAGACTTTTTAGCTCGTGCAAATCTTGATGATCATGCTTACACACACTCAAACTTGCGGATAAACTTGTGGATCTTTTTATGAATTCACAAACCTCTACACATGCACACAATCTCTGCACGCATTTGCAAATAGTTTTGCTACAATAATTAGCCCCATAAAAAGCAAGCTGAAAGCAAAGTTGTGGCAACTAAACCCCGCTGAAATGAAATGACCCATACAGTGTGTTCTTACCTTCATAATTATAAGGGTTTTTTGTTTATTTTAGAGAGCAGTAGCTAAATGAGTAGTGTACATCCACCTCATACCAGATTTTGTTGATGTTCAGTGCTTATTCAGGCTTGGAAATTCTCATCTAATGTGAAAAACCCACTGCTTTACTAATTTAATCTGTTTTAAATGAGTATAACATTAAAATACATAAAAATGAGCTACAAAATGTTGCACGTCCTTGGGCTGCGTTAACAGTTGTTCATTCTTCAATGCAAACAAAGGTTGAGCTCAAAAGTTTGATGAGCCCGTTTGTGTCATGGACAGGGCCGAGTGGGAGGCCACAAAAGGACAGATGCATTTTGGTCAGAGATGAGCGTTTCTTGTTTCAGTCAGTTTGAAACAAATTCACTTTGTACTCTTGTAGGAAATCCGCTGATCTACACCGCAGGCTTAGACGCCCAACAACAGAGCCAGCTCATAACAAAGGGATAAAAGTCCAATCTCTGGATACATTTGAGCAGATAAACCCTGAGAGAACTACTGAGGTGGCACCAGGGAGAGAAATATGCATTATTCCTCAAAAAGGTATGGATTTGCATTTGAAAGTGTCTCAAGTGCAGCACAAAAAAGAGAGGAGATGTGAAGCTTACTGCTGGCAAAAGACATGAAGACAGCCGACAGTCTGCCAATAATTAAACTTTTCATTGAAGCTGTAGTTTATTAGTATTTGTTTTCCTGTCTGCTCCATTGTGTGGCTCATGTTTCATGCTTAAGGCAGTCATTTGCATATATTAAGAGTTGCACTTCAAGGCCTGTTCTGTGACAATAGCCATACATAATACATGAAGGAATGTGAGAAGAAAACACACAATTAGAAACTTCCAACCACTGCACACTTCTGAGCTGAGAGATGGAGACAACTTTTGAAAAACCAAGTGGAATATCTGTTACACTGCTGAATGATATATTCTTATCAATAAAAGGACCATAATTATATTAGATTGATACGTCTAATGTGTTATATTAAAGTCAGGTTATAGTATTTTATCTAGTTTTTGTAACTAGAGACAACTGTCTTAGCATGTCTTCCTTCAAGAATAAAAATGTATAATGATAATATGCAAATGAGATAATAATATACACTTTTTCAAATACATACTTTTATAGCACCAGAAACAATTTCCTCTGCTCTCAGGTATCCACTCTGTGATGACACAGAACAGAGGAATATTATGTCCTTTTTGTTGTTATTTATTTACTCACTCACCTTATATGGCTTCCAGAGATGATCGTATCCCAGCTGCTTGGATGTGACTGTACTCTCATCACTCACTAACTGCAGTTAAGGCAGCAAGTCACCTTTTCATTGATGTCTGGACCATGGGAGAACGCCAGACCCAAGAAGAAACCACATTAGTACATGGAGGACATGCAGAAACATGTTTGTGTCCTGTGTATTCAATGACAACAACCCTGATGTATTGGTAAAAATCTCACAAGCCAGAAATAAAGCCATCATTTTGACTGAATTGAATTTCTTTGAATAGCAGAAGCACAAAAAATGTGTATAAAGAATAAAGGGGATATTAGGAGAATTTGTCTTAATACTAAAAAAACTTTTTAAAACCACCTGTAAAAAGAAATGCAACTGGAACATATTGGTCATTTATTATCAACTTGTCTGTTTGACATCTCAGCTCCACATACATTCCTTGGGTTAATTGAGTGACTTTAGTTTTACTGGGCAGGAGGGGAATGTTAGGCTGTAATAAAAGGAAAAGAAGACAGAACTCTGGACAGCACAAGTGATGTAGTCATCCTGTTTTTTATTTGTTTGTTCGTATGAACTGCAGACTGCGGAATCTCTCTTCATCAAATCTACTACAGTTTGTGCCCAATGGTGCTTCCCAGACTGCTACACAGAGAATCCTATTGGCTATTTTGGATCAAACTGGCCAAGTGGACTAAGAAGATATCGGTCAAATCTAGGTCAGATCATGCTTCCAGCACTAAAAGTCTTCTCTTTTTTTCCAAGAGAGCCCATCTTCAAAAGGGTATGTGTTATCCTCAGTTGAGTGGTGTAACTGTGTTTATACCTGTCAAAACACCTTTCATTCAGACTTTCTATTCTGACCTTGTCCATTCAAAAAGATTTGAATCTGAAACAAGTAAATAAACCCAAACTTTAACCAAACAATCACAACCTTAACTGAGTCGTGTTTGTTCCCCAAGCCCCCCAAAGTTAAGCATGTTTTATGAAAGATAAACACAAGCACCACTCAAGTCCTCAAATTAGAGGACTTGAGGTCTCTTGCAGTGTGTGAAAAACTCCCAAATTATTGTGAAATTTAAGCTGTACAATACTAAAGAGGAAAACTAAGTTCAGGAAGCAGTGTTTTACACCAAAGAAACTTCAAGCACCAAGGTCAAAACACAAAATGGTTTCAAACTGTAACAAATCTCGAGTGGGTCGCTCCGCCAACACTGCAGCGACGACAGCGCGCACACTCAGGGACAATGAGATGTCATTTATAGAATTGCACTTTCAGACAGCGAAGAAGAAATGATGCTGTAGCTCTGGCCTGCACTTCACCAATGACCCTTTTCTCACACACAACTCCGAGTTGGGCACAAACATTTACAAGCCACCATTATAAGCACAGCCTTCAATTCTAGCCAAACCATGGGCTATAAATCTGTCAGCGTGAAGGTGAACATTAGGAGCTGCTAGTATCTCTGAGGACAGTCTGAGGGCCATTTGAGCAAATACATAAAGCAAACTGTTGTGTTACCACCAAAATATGACTGGATCTCACTCCACTTTCACTCAATGTAAGTGTCATAAAAAGAACATATCAGTCTCTATAGACAGTTTATTGTCCAAAAACATTCAAAGTGTTTGTAGCTACAGGACAAACTGTCTGTTACCAGTCTGTCAAAGGATGCTATAATAAAGTAGATTTCACATTTGGTCCTATTGCGAATGCTAAAAATAACTCTTTTTAAGTTTCTGTCTTAGTTTCAATGGAAGAATGGTATGTCTTATTGGAGCTGGTGCCATTGACAGCTTGATGGGAATAAGTGTCAGTGTAAACCAATGATACAAACCATAACTATGAGAATGAATTCAAAAACATTTATTTGACAAATTTTAGTTTGATGCCATCATGTGAGATTGAGTAATAACAATCAAAATGTGGTGAAAATAGCTGCTGTAAATGCGCATTTAAACTTTGATTTGTTGTCTAAAAAGTTGACATATTAATCTTTATCTAAATCTAAATACCAGTGTGGCCCCATAAACCTTCATATTGTTTACTTTATAAATTAAGCTCACATTTAGACTTTTTCCTTGATGCTGTTACATAAGTGCTGTAAACAGTGATTGTTCCATAAAAGGTATATTTTAAAGGCTATAAATTCTCATTTCCACATAGAGTCCTCAATAATCCACTATAAAAGAAAAGGCTCAAAGAAGAAGAAGAAAATGTTTAGAGCACATTTTGTACTTGTAAGTAACTCAATGTGCTTTACAGAAATGACATAAAAGTTTTAGCAAATAACAAACTTAGAAGAAAGAAAAAATAGAATTAAACAAAATAAACAAAAAACAAACAAAAAAAAAACTAAAGTAAATTATAGCAGTATGTAAAATGCACAACATAAACAGGTGTATTACAGTTGTTGTTATTAAACAGTGAGAAAAGGTGTGCTATTCTTAATAAGCAGGTGACCATAAGCTTTCTGTCACAAAGTCTGATTCTCATGACATTGCACAGTGTGACATGAGCAATCTCACAGTTGTTCCCCTCAAAAATGCTAGCAAAAAATATGACCAGATAGAACTGCTCCACAGAACAAGTCTGCTCCACAGGACCATCTGGGAAGGCTCCTGTTGAAAACGTTTGTAAAAGGGCAGGTGCTTTCAATAAATAAAATCTAAAATGTAGCCGAGCAGAGACTAAACATAACTTTTTAAGTAGTTAGTTAATGAAAACCTATTAGAATAATGATTGAACAAGGATTTTAATGTTTAGATGCAACAGCTTGTTCACATGACGTCTGCCTTTGTAAAGACCACAAACAGAATAAAGTCAGTCCAAACTTGAAACGCTAGAATAAGTCCAACTAATTCTCTGTTCAATTCAATCAGTCTGCATAATTGTTAATTAAACAGACGCTGAAATCTGTGAAGGCTCCGTCCGTCTGAGGCCAGTCTACAGGCCATTCCCAAGTGCCAGGATCCTTCCTTGGGAGGACTCTTCTGGAGGAAAACCACCTGCTGAAAATGTGTTCCATTTGGTTTCAAACTCCACCTCCTCCCAAGGACTGAGTCCTCCGTTTGGCTAAAATACCCAGGATGCATCTGTGGATCCTTTGTTGTCTTTCCCTATCCACAATGCACCACAAGTGTTTTACAAAAAAAAGGCATTAGAAGAGAAAGTGTGGCTCAAAGCGGACAATTTTCAGTGTGTAGATTTGCTGTGTTCATGTTGTTTTTTTTTTTTTTTTAACATTTGCTTAATATACCAGTGCAGATCAGTTTTATTTTTGAATTTATATATATATGGTTGTTGTGTCAGCATTTTTATAGAGTTTTTGAGTCATCATGCATGACATACCAAGCTGCTCTTGTTTTACAAAAAATACATATGACTTTAAATAAATAAAGTAAATATTAGCGAAAGTAACTATTCAGCTCCACAAATGTTTTTGTCTTTTTTTCCTGAGCTATGGATCAACACACCAGACTGTAATTATAAAAATAATCTTTAGGTTTTTTATTGTATTATTTTTTGTTAAGAATTTATAATTTATAATTTTTTTGCTTAACATTGTATTTTATATCATAGTCAAATATTTAATGAGCAATAACAAAAAACAACATATAACAAAAATTAAGCATTGATGTATTTTGTTTAGAGAATAAAATACAGTGACAAAACTGTGGGCGGGGCTTTTGATAATGCAGCTTTAAAGCCTGTTTATCAAAGCGTAACTTTTAGTTAATATTTTTAAAACCATTTAAACATTAATTGTATTATTATTTTTTTGTCTTTGGTTATGGTTATAGGATTGCAGTTACAATTCTCTCTTTTTTTCCCTTTAGTTACAGATAAAAGTTTACAGTTTACGTTTACAATGTATTAATTAATAATTCAGGTCATGTCTGGAAATGAGTTAACAATCAGTGCTGCTTTGGCGTGGACTCACTGAGCTTTGAGAGGGTAGAGTTCATAGGGCAGGGGTCATCAACTAAATTTGCTTGGGGGCCAGAAATACATATCTTTGCTTTTTAATTTTATTTGGTTTCTTTACTGTTAAATATATTTTCTTGTTTTTCTTTTTTGACTGAAAACCTTTTGAAAACAATTTTCCCCTTCATCTTTTCTGATTTTGGTAATGCCTGGCTCCAGACTAACTTTTTTTTGTCATCGTCACAAAAGCCAGTTCCAACTGTCCTGAAGTGAAGTGAATGTCCACTGTCCCCATTTATTTAAAATACAGGCTAATGTTTGTTCATATATATAAATAAACTTAAACTTAGATAAAATCCATGTTGGAGAGAGTAAAGCTCAGCCTCAGACTCATTAAGCACCCGTCGTTAAGTCCGTGGAACTGACTCGGCCTGGATAGACCTCAGCAGGAGAGAGACAGAGGGTGAGCGAGTGAACGCCTTTGCTAAAGTGGATTTAAAACTATTTCCATTGTGCAAAGTTTAAAACTGTGCTGATATTGTGCATGTCCACCTCCTAAACTGACTCACAGTGACAGGAGGGAGGTGTGTGCTTCGCCCCGAAGCCGTCCCAAGGAGCGAGCATTGTGGCCCATCCCTAGGCTGGGGGGCCAGTTATAAAGCTGTGGGGGGCCTGATGTGGCCCTAGGGCTGGGAGTTGATGATCACTGTCATAAGGACACAGCGTTCATATGAGAAGCACTCCCCATATGTTTATGTTGTTGTTGTCTGCGTGTCATGGTGATGTGTGACATGTGGCGGCTATAAAAATAATCCAGACAAAAGGTCATGTTCAGCTTGCCAAAATAAACTTAATTACACAAATAATGTGAGAACCCCGCAGAGGTTTAGCCAATCTATATGTCAATGAGAGCGCCAGATAAGATGCAGGAGGTGGTAACTAAGGAGAAAACGCAGCTTGTAACACGGTACTCTTATGCCATATGATATGTCTTTTCCAGTAATTACCGTAGCACGCTTGCATCTCTGTTTGAAATGTGAGCATTGTCTGTCAGTGATAACACTCGCTCTGTGCCAGATGGCTGAGGGCGTGTGGTCCGGCTTCACACTTCTTTAGAGAGAGAGGCAGAAGCAGGTATTAGCCTCTCTGTGCTGTTGGGAAGATGGTTCACCTACTGTTGATGTTGCTATTGCCCCACTGTAAAAACAAAACAATGCATTCTTAGGGCAAAGTATTCTTTCTTGTAACGAACACTGATTAGACCCTGTAGCCTAAACTATGTAGACCAATCGAGTTTATCACAGACCCCAATGTTAAATCACTGTTTATGGAAGCAGGTTTGGGCAGTGGGTTGGACATAAACTGTATTAATTCCCCAGGATTAGCCACATGGAGAGTTCAAGACCTGAGATTCGCCTTCTGGTGGTAAAGTTAAGACATTAATTTATTTTTAACATAATTTTAATTTAGTCTTAAGCTTAATAGAAAGTGACTGTCGACATAAAGCATTAGAACAAAAGATAAATAGTAGGTGACACATCATACACCTGGCATAGTTATTGACTTCCCAAACGTCTCCCTTCTGGAAAGACCGGTCTAAAATGAGGCATGGTCTGATGCCTTTGCAGTTGGAACAGCATTCAGCCAATGACTATTAAGACATTTTAACATGAAAAAGTGTATAGAGCTATAAACCAATATTTGGAGGTAATAATCTTATTGTAAAATATGAATGATTATTTACATTAATAATTATTCCTATTACCAATGTAATAATATTAATAAGGTGCATCTCCACCTGCACATCAGTGTTTGCATGTTTAGTAGATTGTATCCAAAATGCCCACAAAAACCTCACAAATAAAAATGGAAGTAATCAGTAATGCATCTACTATAGGTTGACTGTAAAAGTAAGCCTTATTGTAATGGCTGCTTTGCAGACCTGGTAGACCAAATACCTATAAATAAATTACCTAAGGGACACATGACTCGTCTCAGCTCCATGTTATTCCCTTTACTCTCTACACTTTGCACTTTTTTCTAGCTTCTTTCTTATCTGTTAAATAAAGCCAAAATAACTCAAAAGTTTATAGCTTCTGTAACATCTGTAAAATATCAGAAATTTGTAATAATAACCTGGTAAATAACAAAGTTCAGCCTCTTTACACTGTGCACCAACCTCTGGACACACCCTAAAAGTGAAAGTAATCATTAAAACCTGGACCAGAAATAGAAAGATTAGGAAGTGTAAGCTTTAGGAATGGACCTGGACCGCTCTGGTGACATGGTAAATGCTCTGCCAAGTGAGCTGCTGAAGTCACACCAGGATAGAAGATCACATATGACTCTATTTGTGTGTTGCAATGTAACAGCTTTGTATTCAAAATTAGCTTTATTCATTTTAGTTAATGTCTTTTTGTCACAATGATATCAAAAGAACTCATAAATAGGCAACAAATATATACAGCTTTATCTCGTCAACATAGGATGCCTTGGGGACGATAGCGACTCTGACTTCCATATATTATGTTTTGTGAATGAGAACTGGCTGTAAGGAGATAAAGATCCTGGGCACCGTCACAGCTGTAGTTTGTTTTGTGAAGGAACAAGATAAGAGCGTCTAACTCTAGATAAACACACAGTGAGACAGCCAAGCTATTAGTTAAACTGTGCCTTTGTGGAAATACATCTTCCTTGTGTTCTCCTGCTGCTGTTCAGTGGAGACTGCCAACTCCACTGCATCGACTTTGATTGAGGAAATGTGCTGATAAATACTAAAGTTTGAGAGTAAATTGTTCTTGTAATAATGAGTTTGTCTGTGGTTGTTTGTCCAGGATGAGTGAGCAATACACGCAGACCGGAAGCAGAGGGGCTCTTCTCGTTGCGGTGCTTGTGATCGGTGTCTGGGACATGTTACTACCAACAGAGGGCTCCTCAGGTGAGTCTCACAACACAGTAATGTCTGCTTTCATAAACCATCACTTCAAATCCCCTCTTTGGAGAACAGGAAAACAAGTTTGTTAATTTAGCAGAATTACTTTACAGAATTACAGCATAAAATAAGGCCCAATCCCAATTCTACCCCTTAGCCCTTGTTTTGTGCGTTCACAAAAGACAAAGGGGTGTTGTCAATGCTCATTTGGATCAAGGGAAAAGGGTAAGTGGTAGAGGGGTACACCCCTTTAAACAGAGATTTTGGAGGGCCACACTTGAAACAATGTCCCAGCATGCATGCTGGGACATTGTGCTGCGAGAGTTGTGAAAAATGTAACTAATTTAGAAAAAAAATAAAGATTTTAAAATTACAACAGTGCTGTTTTATGTTCCTTTAATCTTGAACTTGTTTATGCACGTTAGCCCCGTGTTAGCCTCACGTTAGTTTCACATCGACAGGTCACAGTCTTGTATTTGCAGAATTTTTGTTTACTTTTTATTTGCTATTGTATAACACGGCTATCTGTTTTTCTGCCAATATAAATTAATATTTATTGTTGATTTTGTGCTCATCCTTCAGTGTCTTGTGTCGGTGACAGAATAAATAGCAGCTGATACTGTTCAGAGCAAGACTCAAGTCAAAATACAATAAACTGTTCAGACGCTGTCTGATGATGACGGATGTATTATTAGACCTTATCGTAACATTATGTAGTTTATTAAAATATACTGTCTATAGCCTAATTATGAAGACTTATTATAATATGACATTACACATATATTTTACACCTTTCTTTGGAGGAATAAGGGGTTGATGCCTAAGTCTGCTTTCAGCTGTAAAACATGTTAGTGGACTAAATAGTGATACAAGGAAAGACAATTCAGTTTAACAATTTAAGTTAAACACATTAATTATAGACTCTTTGAATTTGTTTATTTTGGGAGAATAGCCATTTAAAGCTTCATAACATTTAAATGCAAGGAGCTATACACACACTCCTTTGGTCATTCCTGCTAATCTCTACATTTCTCATTAAATTTATATTTGTCTCTCAAACTTATCACAAGTACCACCTAAAAATATACCAGTTCAAAATCAGACACAAAAGTTAAAAGCCAGTAAAATCATAATAACTTAATCATCAGACATGCCTCTTGTGACATGCAAAGAAATGAAATACCTTGGTCAATTTTTAACAGACAGGTAGACCTGTTAAAGAGATATTCAGAGACAGCAAACTATGTCAATGCACAGGGCAATATGTTGATTAGTAACTTTAGTGCTCTTCTAGTGTTAAATGTTCTCTTTTTAGAGTTTTCTGTACACCACTGTATACAGCTCATCTCTGGTGGAACTACAGAAGAAGTAGTTTACGTAAACTCATTGTGGCCTACAGCAATGCTTTTAGATTATTGCTCAAGGTCTCAAGATGGCACAGTGCCAGCCAACTGTTTGTGAACTCTCAAATACCCACATATGAGGCACTGCAAGGACAATTAATGTTTTAATTTATGAGTTAGCTGGAAGAGTCTGAAAACTCCATTATAGAGTCTCTGACTAACACAGCACTGAGCTGCTACAGATACACATCTGAACTGGGGAAAAAATGGATTCAGAGGCTTCATATTAAACTTCATATAATGGACCTAACAGTATTCTAACACTATATATATATATAACTTTGTCCTTTAATCTCCGCGGGTGGTCTTATCCTTAGTGCTCAGGTCCTCTACCAGAGGCCTGGGAGCTTGAGGGTTCTGCGCAGTATCTTTGCTGTTCCTAGTACTGCACTTTTCTGGACCGAGATGTCTGGTGTTCTTCCTGGGATCTGCTGTAGCCACTCTTCCAGTTTGGGGGTCACTGCCCCGAGTGCTCCGATAACCACGGGCACCACTGTGGCCTTCACCTTCCAAGCTTTTTTCCAACTCTTTTCTGAGCCCTTGGTATTTCTTTAGTTTCTCATGTTAGTTTTTCCTGATGTTATCATTATTGTCACGTCAACCACAACGACTTTCCTCTGCTGTTTGTCCACCACCACGATGTCTGGTTGGTTCACCATTACCATTCTGTCTGGAATCTGGAAGTCCCACAGGATCTTGGCTCGGTCATTCTCTACCACCTTTGGAGGTGTTTCCCACTTTGACCTCAGGGTTTTCAGTGACGTACTCCGTACAGATGTTCCTGTACACTATGCCAGCCACTTAATGCCATGTTACGCTTCATGTATGCTTTCCCTGCCAGCATCTTACACCCTGCAGTTATGTGCTGAATTGTTTCAGGGATCCTCTTTGCACAGCCTACACCTTGGGTCTTGTCTGGTGTGGTAGATCTGGGCCTCTATTGCTCTTGCGCTCATGGCCTGTTCCTGTGCAGCCATGATGAGTGCCTCTGTGCTGTCCTTCAGTCCGACCTGCTCCAGCCATTGGTAGGATTTCTTGATATCAGCCACTTCAGATATGTTCGGTGGTACATCCCATGTAGGGGTTTGTCCTCCCATGATGGTCCCTCCTCCAGCTCCTCTTCCGCTGCTCCCCATTGCCTGAGACATTCACTGAGCACGTAATCTGTTGGGGCCTTATCTTTGATGTACTTGTGGATCTTGGATGTTTCATCCTGGATAGTGGCTCTCACACTCACTAGTCCACGGCTGCCTTCCTTACAGCTAGCGTACAGTCTCAGGGTGCTGGATTTGGAATGGAACTCTCCATACATGGTGAGGAGCTTTCGTGTCTTAACGTCTGTGGTCTGTATCTCTTCCTTTGGCCACCTTATTATTCCCGCAGGGTATCTGATCACTGGCAGGGCGTAGCTGTTTATTTCCTGTGCCTTGTTCTTTCCATTGAGCTGACTTCTTAGGACTTGCCTTACTCGTTGGAGGTATTTGGCAGTTGCTGTTTTAATTGTTACCTCTTCAAGGTTGCTATTTGCCTGTGGTATTCCAAGGTACTTGTAACCATCCTCAATGTCTGCTATTGTTCCTTCTGGGAGTGAGACTCCTTCTGTGTGGACTACCTTCCCTCTCTTTGTCACCATTCGACTACACTTCTCAAGCCGAATGACATCCCAATGTCAGAGCTGTAGATCCTGGTGGTGTGGATCAGTGAGTCGATGTCCCGCTCGTTCTTAGCGTATAGCTTGATGTCATCCATGTAGAGGAGGTGACTGATGGTGGCCCCATTCCTGAGTCGGTATCCATAGCCAGTCTTGTTGATTATTTGGCTGAGGGGTTCAGACCTATGCAGAACAGCAGTGGGGACAGAGCATCTCCTTGGTATATGCCACATTTGATGGATACTTGTGCAAGTGGCTTGCCATTGGTCTCAAGGGTGGTTTTCCATAGCCTCATCGAGTTTGCAATGAAGTGTCTTAGAGTCCTGTTGATGTTGTACATCTCCAAGCATTCAGTGATCCATGTGTGTGGCATTGAGTCATATGCTTTCTTGTAATCAATCCAGGCAGTGCACAGGTTGGTGTGTCGGGTTCTGCAGTCTTGGGTGACTGTTCTGTCAACCAGGAGTTGGTGTTTGGCTCCTCTGGTTTCTTTCCCGATGCCCTTCTGTGCTTTGCTCATGTATTGATCCATGTGCCCACTTATCTTAGCCGCGATGATGCCTGACATGAGCTTCCATGTTGTGGAGAGACAGGTTATTGGCCGATAGTTGGATGGGACTGTACCTTTGTGGGATCCTTCAAGATCAGGATTGTACGCCTTCGGTAAGCCATTCAGGGTGCGCCCCATCCCTTAGCAGCTGGTTCATTTGTGCTGCAAGGCGCTCGTGGAGTGCAGTGAACTTCTTTAGCCAGTAGGTGTGGATCCTGTCAGGGCCCGGTGCTGTCCAGTTTTTCATACCTGAGACTCTTTCTTGGACGCCTGCCGCTGTGATGGTAACTGGATTCTGTTCAGGAGGTTGCTGTGGTCCTCTCTCAGAGCCACCAGCCACTGTGCATCGCTGTTGTGTGATGCCTCCCTCTCCCATATATTTTTCCAGTATTGTTCAGTTTCCAGCCTTGGTGGGTCCTCTGCTGTTATTATTACGCTGCCACTGAGCGTACACTTTCGCAGAGTTGAGTTGCGAACAGCCGGTTTATTCTTCTGGCTTCATTCTCTCTTGTGTACCTCTTTAGGCGGCTGGCCAAGGCTTGGAGCCTTTGTTTGGCAGTTTCAAGTGCTTCAGGTATTGGCATCTGGTTGTACCTATTGGGTACTTGTTTTCTCATTGCACCTTTCTTGGCCTCTGTCATTTGGCTCACTTCTCTCCGTGCCTTCTTGATTTTAGCCTCCAGCCTTTGTTTCCATGGTGGGTATTGTTTATCATGGTTCCCATGGTTGCTCTTATAGCCAAGCATCTCGAGGATCACTGCTGCTGAGGTGTATATCAGCTCATTGGTTTCAGTGATGGTTGCGGTAGAGATCGCACTCAATGCTGCATTCACATCTTCTAGGAGACTTTCTGATGGTACTTCACTTAGCCGTTGTAGTTGGCGTCGGGTTGCCTTTCATTCATCCTCGCCATGATCTTGTCTTTCAGGTCAGTCGCTGCCTCGTCTCAGCGTTATTGCACTTATTGGGGCTTGCCAATCTCTGGTTGGGGAGCCCTTGTTGGCTCCCCTCTGACCTCTCGTCCCTGGCTCCCTTGCCGTAGCATTTGTGTTGTATCTCGTCAATCTCAAGTTGTGATAGCAGTTGCCGCTTGTGGATGTTGGAACACTGAGCTACTAGGTGCTTCGATGTAAGCGTGGACTGTGGGTTTCAAAGTAACCATTCATCCCACATCCTCTTCATGTAACCCCTCTGACTAGGGTTACTGGAGTAGTAGCATTCCAACAGAGCCTTGTTATCGCATCTCGTCCATCTCCGTGCTGTTCCTGTTCCTGTTCTTGTTCCTGTTCCAGTAGCCCATTTGTCATCAAGTTGCTCTGGTTCCCCAACACCTGACGCAGACCTTGTTTGGCCGGTCGCCGTCTGATCCGGCTTCTCATAGCATTTATTGTCTCTCATCATTTTTATGAGGTAGGCAGTAGCGTGAAGGGTCTTGCCTAAGGACCCCCACTGGATAGCACCCCGAGGGGGATTCGAACCCGGGTCCCCCGTGTGAAAAGCCCTGTCCTTACCAGCTGAGCTATCCAGCCAAACAAACACAGACAAGCACCTCTCTGTCCTATAGCCATTGTAAATGTGCCTGATTGTATTATACTTTATCTAAATAATGACATTAATAATCTTTTAAACCTTTTTAGATATTTGCAAAAGACAAAAGCTTTGATATTTTGATGTATTTATATATATATATATATATATATATATATATATATATATATATATATATATATATATATATATATATATATATATATATATGGATATATATTTATATATATATTTATATTTATATATATTTATATTTATATATACAGTATATTATATATATCATCTTGCTGTGGATCAACTTTGTGAGTCTGAAATAAAGATTGACTTGAATTTATAGCTACCTTTATAGACATTGTGATACTTTTTGCCGGCCACCACCGAGTTAGTATCACTCTGTAAAATTAGTGGAACCTGTAACACAGTTTGAGAACCTCTAGTCTATAACACAACATGCAATTCAGAACCATATAAACAAAAGTATACTGCAAGACATCTTTGCAAACAGAAACCCCTGAACATATTAAATATTAATACAAAATAGCTAATAAAAGGAAACTGGGCAGAAGTTGTAAAAGGTTAATATGTTGAGCACATTATGTTGTCATGCATTATGTATTGTTACTTACATTAGTACATTAAAATTATTTTTTTATAGAGATACTAAATGTGTCACTCTAAACTAATCTGTCTAATTGGGAAAGCTAAATGTCACGTAATCTTTAGATTTATGTAAACGTCCTGACTTACACATTATGAAGGTGGTTCAAGGCACACACACACAGCAAATTGATGTTGTATGATTTTGTTTGTGTCACAAAACACTCTTCTTTTATCACAGAAAAATGTTGCAGACATAAACAGTTGCTCCCTGAGAAAGTCCCTTTTTATTACAGGTAAACATCATAAAAAAGTTCTGCAATTTCAACGCCTGAGAGAACTTTGTACACACACAAATGCGATGACATCCTGGGCTTGTCGATAATTTACTGTAGGAGCACTGCACACAGGGAACTGGCTCGGAGCTGTGTGGGCAGCTGGAGGGCCTTACGAGGTGCCTCCATCCCTCTATTCACTGTCTTCTATAGGAACCAGATGCTCTTGTGTAGGATTGGTGCATTTTGCTCATGAAGGCTCTCTAAAATCTAAAAAAATGAATGCTAAATGCTCTTACTGCGATGCATCTTCAAGCTTGCTATGTTGAAGTTGGCACAGGAAGAACATCTTTATTTGTTTCTTTAGCATTACAATGAGGATATGCATGCTTTAAGTGTATGCCCCTGTACACATTTGCATCCAAAAAGTGAACTGCATAAACTCAAAGCACATTTCCAATGTAATGTCTGGGTAACACCATATAAAAATCTCAATCTAAAATGAATTACTACCAAGTCAACAGTGATTTTGTTTGACATAACTTTACAAATACTGGTTAACATACTGACCAAAGCTATAGAATGTATGCTATTGATGTAAATATTGCTCAGACGCCAAGTAAATTAGGCTTGTATATTTTCTACTGTCTCCCAATTAATGAAAAGGCTCTGTCCATCTGATATTACCTAATTTGTAGACTTTTCCCCAGTTTCAGTTTGGTAGAAATCCTGTTGGATGAGTTATTGCTGTTATTCTAAAATGGGGTGGGCTTCATTTGACTGCCACTGGTGCTGCCCTCTGGAAATCCAGCTCTACAGAGACCAGACTGTTTTATGTATACGATAGAAACAGAATTAGGAATGCTGGCCAGACAACCTCAACCAACAAAATGGTGATATTGTCGGACCTTTACTCATCTGAAAAAGTTGAGTAACTGTGGGTATCAATGTTGAGAAGCACTGACTACTGTGGCCATCAAATTTATGTGTTTTCTATTTCTGTAATTTGCCATTTCCTACAGTTTACTGATGTTTTACTTTTTAGAGCATTCAAGTTTGCTATTTTCCATTGCTATATGCAATTTTTGTTGACTTTTTTATACTTTTATTGCAAGTCAAGGTACATTACTCATGAAACACTGACCTGTTAATAAAGAGTTTTAGAAAAAGTTATTTTTTGTGAAAAACCAAGGAACATATTTGCACAAAACCGTAAATTTGTTGTTATATTATGCAATCACCTCATTTCCTGAGTCTTTTTTTTTATATAATGCCACCAATTGCCCAAAAAATAGGAAACTTAAATTTGCATTCATCTATAACAATGTCTGAAAATTGTACATTAAATGTGAACAATAGGGTTGTATAAGAGCATGTTGAATAACAGCTTTGACGCAGACACTTCAGAGGTGCCAATGAAAGCAGGTGCATTAAAATTATTGTCAGTCGTCACAATGGTAAAGCCCAGGAGATCAATTATGGCAAGTCAGCAACATTACTGAAGAGGCGTTCTACCTCTGGTTGTCCCGCTGATAATACCAAGCCTCTATCAGGTAATTGGTGGTGTACCACAGCAGCACTGCAGCCGGACTGGCAGACCTACATTTATAAGCGCGATGGACAATGTGCGTACCTTTGTCGACCAATTAGATGGGAGCATGATACTTTGAAGTCCTTGATTGGCAGAGATCCTCGCTCAGTGCTCATCATCCGGACGGGAAGTGGATCAGAATAATCTTGCTCACATTCCAACGGACACGGCAGCCCCTAATTTCCCCCGGGTGATATTTCTGTTGCTGTAAACCTGTTATCATTCAAAGGATAAAATGAAACCAGAACACGTTGTGAAAATTGAGAACATATTTCATCTTCCCAGAGAATACAACTGAGAAAATAAAATCTAAGCTTAGTCTGAGAAGCAGCACAAATTTAGTTCATTTCAGCAGCGAGACACGTTGATTTACTAATGCCCATATGAGCTTTAAATAACCGCTTTGTACCGACAAAGATGCGCCCATCAAACACGCTTTCCTACTCTTTGACAGTTATGTAAATTCATTTTCCTCCCTGATATGAGAAATAGGGCTAGTGCCTGCTCCATCTCCTCAGACAGTGATAGAATGAGGCAGACACGGTTTGTCCTTTGCTTCTGGGGATGTTTACAAGAGCAGCTTGGCCAGTAGTTAGAATGTTCCCCCGATGGACCTGTCCTTATTGACCGGGACAGAGGCAGCATTAGGTACCATAAGTCCCTTGGAACATCTGATTTATTTTAATTAAAGTCTATACTCATCGATCTGTCCAGTTTGCTTGGACAGTCCATAGACACAAAAGAAATATGTGCTTTGAGATTTAAAGCTTTTTATGAGTTTACATTTGTGGGGGATATTGGGAAATGGTACAATTTACTAACTATAAACTGTAATATGATAAACAAGTCTTGTGGTCATATTTTAACAGTGCTGCTCAAATCAATGTAGTCACTATTTCCGTTAGCCGTGACTACAGAAGTATAGTGGTACTATTGTAGTCACAGATAAAGGAAATAGTAGTTCTATTATCAGTCAAAAATTGTGGCGACACACTGAAGATCAATTAATAGGTCATTGTTTTTACTGCCATTAATCCATGACATCATATTTGATGTTTTTCAATTAATAAACAATTAACTGTATTAATATCATAACAGATTTTGTGTTCGGGGATTGGGTCGTCGAGGCCTCCGCCTTCGACTGCCACCCAATCCACATTGCACCGGCCCCTTACGGTTCCTCCCGCAGGTGGTGGGCCCACGGGAGGTCGGTCCCACGTCGCTCCTTCGAGCTGAGCCCGGCCGGGCCCCGTGGGGAAAGACCCGGCCACCAGGCGCTCGCATATGAGCCCCAACCCCGGGCCTGGCTCCAGGGTGAGGCCCCGGTTGCGCCATACCGGGCGACGTCATGGTCCTCGATATTATTCTTACCATAAGGGGGTTTTAACCGCTTTTTGTCTGGCCCGTCACCTAGAACTTGTTTGCCTTGGGAGACACTACCAGAGGCATATAGCACCCGACAACATACCTCCTAGGATCATTCGGGCACTCAAACACCTCCACCACGATAAGGTTGCGGTTCTCAGTCGGAAAAGGGTGGCTTGTCCCCTCCAGGTTGGTGGAGAGATCCTGCCTCAAGTGGAGGAGTTCAAGTATCTTGGGGTCTTGTTCACGAGAGTGGGAAGGAGGGAACGTGAGATTGACGGATCGGTGCAGCTTCTGCAGTAATGCGGTTGATGTACCGGTCTGTCGCGGGTGAAGAAGGAGCTGAGCTGTAAGGCAAAGCTCTCAATTTACCGGTCAATCTACATTCCTAATCTCACCTATGGTCATGAGCTTTGGGTCATGACCGAAAGAACGAGATCCCGGCCAAAATGAGCTTTCTCCGCAGGGTGGCGGGGCGCTCCCTTAGAGATGAGGTGAGGAGCTCGGTCACTCGGGAGGATCTCAAAGTAGAGCCGCTGCTCCTCCACATCGAGAGGTGCCAGTTGAGGTGGCTCGGGCATCTATTTCGGATGCCTCCTGGATGCCTCCTTAGGGAGGTGTTTCGGCATGTCCCACCGAGGAGACCCGGGAAGACCTAGGACACACTGGAGGGACTATGTCTCTCGGCTGGTTTGGGAACGCCTCGGTATCCCCCCGGAAGAGCTGGAGGAAGTGTCTGGGGAGTGGGAAGTCTGGGTGTCTCTGCTTAGACTGCTGCCCCGCGACCTAGCCCCGGATAAGCGGTAGAAGATGGATGGATGGATGGAATATCATACTACTCATGATTATAATAATACTTATAAGGCAAGTCATGGTAATGCATACATATTAAGTGACTAAATAAGAACATAGAAATAAAACACATAACATCCAAATGATGACACTACAATAGTAATTAAGCTGGGTCACAATTAAACACATGGAGTAACTTATAAAATGTGCTTTATAAATACTTTTTTGTGAATGTTGTGTAGATGTGTTTAGGTGGAGGAGTATATCTTCAATATTAATCTTATTCTTATCTTATTAAGTCTTATTCTTAGTTTGTAAACCAGCTGTCAGTCAAACCAATAATTTGTCTTAATCCAGTTTCATGTTCTATGAATGTTCATTGGGGTATCTAACAATAGCACCCCCATATGGCTGTTGACTACCAAAAAACCTAATAATCAGTTGTTTAAAATAATTGCTTAACAGCAGAAATGTGAGGCTGTAAATAAAACTATGAGACTTTAATTAAAACAGTAAAAATATTACATGTTTTCTTGGACGGGTGTCAATGGGACCTACATTTCTGGAGCCAGCTATTTTTGAGTGTTAATCTTTTACTGTCAGTGGAAAATATAATCATGGCATATCCACTTTTCAATATGAGTTGTAATATCAGGGGGTCATGATAAATAAATATGGTGTTTCTTCCCAGCAGTGTTTCTGTTTATTCAATTGATCATAGAGCACACACAGTATCTGCTCCACCCAAAAAACATTTCTTAGCCTTGAGTCTAACACAGCACAAAATGCCTGATATTTTTTACTCAGCGTAAACAGTGGAGAGGTTGACCTTCAGTTTGTGCTGTTGATCCCAACGAACGCATCACAGCCTTGAGTTTACAGTCCACAACGGGAAACCACTTAACCAGACTCACAGCACAGTGGCTCCTGAAGGGAAACTTGTCGGTGGTGAAAAGAAAAGCACTGGAGACTCGTGAAGGTTTGCGCTCCGTCTTTTTAGACAGGTAGCTCTTTGCCAGGCTGGTTTTCCATAACCTGTAAAATAGTGGAACAGTTTTATTCATGGTTGTTTTAGAAATGATGACATTCTGATTTAAACCACACTGCGCAAGTATGTATTTTTTATTTTATTTAGTTAATCAGTAAGCATTATAATTATAAAATATTATTATATTTCATATATTAGTATACAGTATACGTCGTATATTTGTGCGACATGAATCTTCATCTGATACAGATCTCATAAGAGATGTCTTTGAATAAACTCTGGTCAACATTACACAGCCTTAAGTTAAACGTGCAGTGTGATCTAATAAGCATATTTTTCTAAAACCTAGCAATAGGCCATTGCTCCTACTGCAATTGGTTGCTCCAATTAGTTGTTGGTCTATCCAGGAGGTTCACATTGAATCAATGGTGACAGGAGAGTGACTACTTCACTGTTATGTACATCTACTTACACAGAGAAAGAACAGAAACAGAGAAATGAGAAGTGAAGTGAAAAGCACATAATGCATCCACATGACAGAGATAATTGAAGGATTACATAGGTCTAATGCTGAAGTCATGTGCTTAGATAAGATTAAAAAAAAAAAAGTTTTTATTGTAAGATTGTAATTTGTACAATTTTACACCATTGCTGTAAAATTAGCTTATGGTAAGTCACTTAATACATTATGTATATAAATATAAATGTATATAAAATATCTTTTATTGTGTCTAATTGCGATGTTCAACACCAACAGAACAAGGGATTTTGCCTTGACTTATCAATCTTTTGTTGTGGCCAAAAACGAACGAGTGACAAGGGCTTATGTCCTGTTGTACCTTTTAGTGTTGTTTTTCTTGTGGATTGCTTACATTCTAACCAAGATTTGAGTCTTTTTATTGTTGATTTAGTATTTCTTGGTGTAGTTCTGGTGGGGTTTTAGATTCAGATATACATGTTAGTTGTACTTTAGTGGTCACACACGTGTTCAGCTGCTTATATTGTTGCTCTGGGTTGTTAAATTACATGTAATTCTTTTGTAGAAGGCTTTTATATTAGTCTGATTTTGACTTTTTAGGCCTAGGATGGAATTTTGCTTCATCCGCATCTTTTTGTTTCTGCACTTTGCAATAAAAATGATGCATGAGTTGCATAAAAAGCATCTTTGTTAAAAAAGAGCCAGTGCCCTTATGAGAGCAGGAACAAACAAAGGCACAGTACACAAAGGTGGATTTGTAGATTTGATTTGGTCCACACAAAATTTACAGCTACAATATTTAAAAGAACATAAAGATGGACAATGGGCATAAAAACAAAGTAGCTGCTTTACCAGGACGTTAGAAAATATAACAACACAACAATGTTAATGATAAAACACATGGGGGGAACTCCCTTCATCCATATTATACATGTTTAGCTCATTATGTAAGTTTGTTTAGAGTGAATTCAACTCCAATAGCTCCTTGTCACAGATAATTTTTTTGCATATGACAAGGGGATACATTTACAGCAACAGCTTCATTATTATTCTCAACAGAGTCATGAATGAGACAAAGTATGCATCATTTGTAGTTCCCTCTGTCTCCGGAGACAAATGTTTCCAAGCTTCTCGGGAAAGTAATTTGAGTTCAGAGGAAAAGCCTTTCATCACTTCTTACTCAAAGTGGAACAAATACTGAGTAAACACTGCAGTGTTTGCAGATGAAAACAGGAGTGTGGTCTGGAGCTGCTTTTATAAGATATATTAAGGTTCATTAACTTTAGGAACTTTTTAACTGATGCTGGTTCAGAAAGGAATACAACAACAAAGTTACAATCTCTAATTTTGCCGCATAACACTTTTATTTATTTCCATCCTTTGCTAAACTTTTATGCACACCCTTTAATTAAAGAATGTTCACCCATTTAATATTTTAACTTTTATGGTTTGTCACACTTATAGATTCTTTAATGTGCATGTTTGTTAGTAATTTCTGTGACGGTGCAGCTGGAAAACTGAATTAACTAAACCACAGACTCTATTACATAGAAATCTATTCCAGTGTAAGCTAGCAGGCGTTCTGTAAAGATGTTTGTGGGGTGTTACGTACTGTATGTGTTAAGTGCTTAGGGAAACTTAACTCATCTTGGCTAGTTTACATACAATTTGTTTCCAACAAATAAAATAACATACTGTGTATGGAAAGCTATGTGAACCTTTATGTAAGTATTATTGTATGTATGTATTCATAACTGCACATAAAACATGGAATTAGAGGACTCGACCATCATAAAAACTCACTATGACCAATTAAAGCAGGAGAAGTCACAAGAAGTTAACAGATTTAGAAGTGATTAACATAATTAGACAATAGTGGCCTGGTCAGCCATCCAAACCCAACGTGTTGATTCAAGCAGGCAGAACAAACTGACACTGATTAGAACTGGATAGACAAACAACCAATCAGAGTTCAGGTAGCAGTACTAAACACACACACAATAAACTGCCTCTGGACCTACACAATAAATAAATGAATAAAGCCTGCCAAATTTGACATAAATGGTTATGATTGGTCAGGTAGGATTTATTATTGTGGAAGTAGGTTTAACCAGGAAGGATCCTGGATCCACTTCACTTCGCTAGGAAAGTGAATATGTTCAAGTAATAGAATAAGAGCAGAAGTCTGTTTATGGGATGTACGTTAATCATTTTACTTGGCACATATTTAAAATAGCCCTGCATAACCTTTAGCTAGTAGCATCACGTAACTTTAAAGTCCCAAAATATATATTCTCTCATTGATTTAATGGTTCTTAGACACTTGATTGAGTAGAATCATACCTATTTTGCTGACACAGTACGCTCAGATGGAGAGAAATCTCTGATATAAATAACATTTAGCCACATGAAAACAGAGGGAGCAGAAATAGGCCGATACACTGGACCCTAGCAGAGTTGTATTTGTACAAAATGAACTAGAATCACCCTTTCCGTTTTAAGTTTTCTTTAAATTTCCTCTCAAAAACAAACAACAGTCTGTAGAGGGATCTGAAACATCTACTTAGGAGAAGTATAAGGAGCATTTAAACACAGACGATGTTGTGACCTGTGAATTTCTGTTAGTCCATGTGGATTCAGATATTGAATTGCAATGTTTGTTTTAAATAGAAATAGAGGGACACTTAGCACCTGGCTCCATAAAGGTATAGTCATTAGTATTGGTCAAAAACAATGTCAGCAAACAGCGGGCACAGGTAATTGCAGCTATAGGGCTCTAAAGGTTGGATTAAGAAACAACTGCAAAGAGCGAAAGTGATTCACCAATGCAAAGGCCAGAATTTCAAAACACGTTAAAATGGCTTTTACATTTTAAGGTAGTGATTTTTTTATTTGATTTGTTACATTTTTAATATTATAATTGTTGCATATCAAATCTTTGCTTGTCTATTAAATCCCTGAAATAGATAACAAAAAAAAGTGTTGTCATGTTTAAACCATGTTCGATACCTTGTGGGTTTAAGCTTCTCGCTCAAAAAAAAAAAAAAAAAAAAAACAAGAAAAATGAGCAGTAAGTGATTTATAATGAAACCTGATCATAAATGGATTGTTCCTGTATTGTTTTTTTTGTGGTTAGTGATTTTTTTACATTTACCTGAAGGCAATGCATAAAAAAGCCCGAGGGTTTGTTTGTTGTCTTGCTGCAGCTCGGTTTCTTTAGCTTCAGGGAAGACATAGAGCTCTTCTTTTCTATAAAAACTATATGGATCTGTAGGAATTTACTGTTGGCACATGCTTTCAGAAAAAAAACATAAGGGAAATAAAATGAAAAAAAATCTTACATTGATATTTATGATATTCAACTACTAATATACTTATATAAATATTTAGAGACTTGGTTTTGTAGTCAATAGACTTAGTCAAGTGTCAAAAGAATGAAACAACCACATTTGCACACTTAATATTTCTCTAATATACGGCAATAATGTTAACAACGCATAGCACAGTTTGCATGATAGTACAAAAGTAATATTGTTTTTGCATGGTCAGATGAAAATGTTACGTGAAGTGCTGCAGGGAGACACTTGGTTGGGTTAGTGTTTAGAAGATAAAAACAGGTGCTCTTTGTAAAACAGGGTGATGTTTTAATCTTAGTAACACTTTATAGTAGGGTCACATTTTATCTCGAGTTCTTGCATTAATTCATGCATGACTCATGCAGTAGTACATGCATTTAAATCAAATGAATCCCCAGGAATTATCATGGGTTCATCGTATTTTCATCCTAACCCTAAACCTTACCCAAAACCCCCTAACCTTAACACTATTCATGAATTTATAATAAACTGTGTACCATTACTCCATTGCCATTATTTAATCATGGTCATACAAAGTTAAAACACCAAAAAGCAATAAGCAAAGTAATATTTTAATTGTATTGTTTGTTAAGACTTTTTTTTTTAGCTTTTTCTTTTAAATTAAATTGGAGCAAAATAATAGGATGTAAATCCAACACTTTTTCACCAGAGTTCACATCCACTTTCATGTCAGTTCATCCATTAAACCAGAATTTTTTTTTTTTTTTGGTAGTGCTGATTTTATAGGAAGTAAAAGCCATTGGTTACATTAAGAGTGTCCTTGTTATCTCTAGTGAACCATTTTGAAGATAAAAGTATTGCACCCAAAACCAGTTATAAGCACATGTCTTGAATGGAGATTTACTTAAATGTAGTTTCCAGTTAACTGTATTTAATATTGGTCACCATGTTCAAGCTGGAAAAATGTGTGTATAATCTAAAACATAAAAATTACGTTGCATTTTAATGAATAATTGTTTTGAATGTAGACTTTATTTGGGGCACTAAAATGCTTCCTACTGCTGTATTCTTCAGCCCAGTCTGTGTGCATGTGAAAAGAAATCTACCACAGGCAATATAATAACAATATACAGGTACCACATACAGTGCTAATTGAAAAATCTCAGAATATGACTTCAGTAGTTGCACTTAAATCCTTCCCTGACTTTCTCCTGGCAGGATGCTTCACTTAAAAGTTTAAAAAACCCTAACCTACAGGAAACTTTGGCAGCAGCAGCATGTTTGTGTGAGGGATCACTGTGAGTTTGCCGGACTGACTGGCTCCCCAGAGAAATGCTTTTTCTCTGTATTTGCTGGCAGAGGAAAGCTGAGTCGGCATCCAACAAGAAACTCCAAATCCAGTCAGAAAAACCACAGGCTCTCGAAGTAAAAGGCTGTCCGTGGGGAGGTACTGGCAGCGCTTCCTGAGACTTGTCTCAGCCACGGTTCGGCAGCGTGTTTGTCTTTCATATCGCTCTTGTTTGGAGGCAGAAAATGAGTAAGCAGCTTGCGTCTTTTGGGTGACTTCCTGGATGGTTTTGATGTATCAGGCAGGACGAGAGGGGTTGTTGTTGGAGCAGACACTTATCAAAAGATGAGAACATAATCTAGCTCTCTTCACTGTCTTATTTCTGTGTTGTGTGGCCCATGCTCACTAAAGCCATATGTTTGAGGGTGGATCCTGTTTGAGTAAATTCAACTCTAACACCTGAAATTGAACCAGTAAGTGGACCAACAAAAGGTGATTATTTTTGTGTTCATGTCATTGAAGAGGCCTCAGTCTTGTTGTCTGTTAAAAATCACATTTCTTTCTCTTGTGTGCTGTGTGACCCAAAGACACTGGTGACCTGAACCCTGAAAACCTCACAGACTCAAAGCCTTTGATGGGTCTGTTTTATTCTCAATCAATCAATCAATCAATCAATCAATCAATCAATCAATCAATCAATCAGTCATAATGATGATGACTCAACATGTCCTCCTTTAGGGATCAAACAGAACAGTCCCTTACCTGTTTTTTCATAAGCCCAATGAGCTCTTAAACAATTCAATGAGGTGAAAATGGTAATTTTTTTTTAAAGATATGATGATTCTTAAAATCCATTGTGAAGGAGTCTGACAATAAGTGACCATTTTGAAAATCTAAGGTGTCCTGTTGATTGGTTTACAAATGTCTCTTTTTATACTTGTGACTGATCTTCAGACTATTTTAAAGTCTTGAACTAATTTTTACTGAATAAAAGACCAACCAAGATCACAAATATCTTATTTGTCTGTTCCTGGATTGAATGAAAACAATCTTACATTGATATTTATGATATTCAACTACTAATATACTTATATAAATATTTAGAGACTTGGTTTTGTAGTCAATAGACTTAGTCAAGTGTCAAAAGAATGAAACAACCACATTTGCACACTTAATATTTCTCTAATATACGGCAATAATGTTAACAACGCATAGCACAGTTTGCATGATAGTACAAAAGTAATATTGTTTTTGCATGGTCAGATGAAAATGTTACGTGAAGTGCTGCAGGGAGACACTTGGTTGGGTTAGTGTTTAGAAGATAAAAACAGGTGCTCTTTGTAAAACAGGGTGATGTTTTAATCTTAGTAACACTTTATAGTAGGGTCACATTTTATCTCGAGTTCTTGCATTAATTCATGCATGACTCATGCAGTAGTACATGCATTTAAATCAAATGAATCCCCAGGAATTATCATGGGTTCATCGTATTTTCATCCTAACCTAAACCTTACCCAAAACCCCTAACCTTAACACTATTCATGAATTTATAATAAACTGTGTACCATTACTCCATTGCCATTATTTAATCATGGTCATACAAAGTTAAAACACCAAAAAGCAATAAGCAAAGTAATATTTTAATTGTATTGTTTGTTAAGACTTTTTTTTTTAGCTTTTTCTTTTAAATTAAATTGGAGCAAAATAATAGGATGTAAATCCAACACTTTTTCACCAGAGTTCACATCCACTTTCATGTCAGTTCATCCATTAAACCAGAATTTTTTTTTTTTTTTGGTAGTGCTGATTTTATAGGAAGTAAAAGCCATTGGTTACATTAAGAGTGTCCTTGTTATCTCTAGTGAACCATTTTGAAGATAAAAGTATTGCACCCAAAACCAGTTATAAGCACATGTCTTGAATGGAGATTTACTTAAATGTAGTTTCCAGTTAACTGTATTTAATATTGGTCACCATGTTCAAGCTGGAAAAATGTGTGTATAATCTAAAACATAAAAATTACGTTGCATTTTAATGAATAATTGTTTTGAATGTAGACTTTATTTGGGGCACTAAAATGCTTCCTACTGCTGTATTCTTCAGCCCAGTCTGTGTGCATGTGAAAAGAAATCTACCACAGGCAATATAATAACAATATACAGGTACCACATACAGTGCTAATTGAAAAATCTCAGAATATGACTTCAGTAGTTGCACTTAAATCCTTCCCTGACTTTCTCCTGGCAGGATGCTTCACTTAAAAGTTTAAAAAACCCTAACCTACAGGAAACTTTGGCAGCAGCAGCATGTTTGTGTGAGGGATCACTGTGAGTTTGCCGGACTGACTGGCTCCCCAGAGAAATGCTTTTTCTCTGTATTTGCTGGCAGAGGAAAGCTGAGTCGGCATCCAACAAGAAACTCCAAATCCAGTCAGAAAAACCACAGGCTCTCGAAGTAAAAGGCTGTCCGTGGGAGGTACTGGCAGCGCTTCCTGAGACTTGTCTCAGCCACGGTTCGGCAGCGTGTTTGTCTTTCATATCGCTCTTGTTTGGAGGCAGAAAATGAGTAAGCAGCTTGCGTCTTTTGGGTGACTTCCTGGATGGTTTTGATGTATCAGGCAGGACGAGAGGGGGTTGTTGTTGGAGCAGACACATTATCAAAAGATGAGAACATAATCTAGCTCTCTTCACTGTCTTATTTCTGTGTTGTGTGGCCCATGCTCACTAAAGCCATATGTTTGAGGGTGGATCCTGTTTGAGTAAATTCAACTCTAACACCTGAAATTGAACCAGAAAGTGGACCAACAAAAGGTGATTATTTTTGTGTTCATGTCATTGAAGACCTCCGAGAGTCTGGACCTGGTCTAAGACTGGACTAACTCTGTCTCCTTCATCGAACACTGACCTCCGTGAGTCTGGACCTGGTCTAAGACTGGACTAACTCTGTCTCCTTCACCAAACACTGACCTCCGTGAGTCTGGACCTGGTCTAAGACTGGACTAACTCTGTCTCCTTCACCGAACACTGACCTCCGTGAGTCTGGACCTGGTCTAAGACTGGACTAAGTCTGACTCCTTCACCAAACACTGACCTCCGTGAGTCTGGACCTGGTCTAAGACTGGACAAACTCTGTCTCCTTCAGCAAACACTGACCTCCCTGAGTCTGGACCTGGTTTAAGACCGGACTAACTCTGTCTCCTTCACCAAACACTGACCTCCGTGAGTCTGGACCTGGTCTAAGACCGGACTAACTCTGTCTCCTTCATCGAACACTTACCTCCGTGAGTCTGGACCTGGTCTAAGACTGGACTAACTCTGTCTCCTTCACCAAACACTGACCTCCGAGAGTCTGGACCTGGTCTAAGACTGGACTAACTCTGTCTCCTTCATCGAACCCTGACCTCCGTGAGTCTGGACCTGGTCTAAGACTGCACTTGGACTGTTTGGACTTTTAAACTTTTCTTTTATACCTAATACAGTGTATTGTACACACGTTCTGGCCTTTATTCTAATCTTATCCTGACATGGAAAAGGTTTTGTAATATCACAGGGAAAAAATAGGTTGTTGTGTAATTTGTGGGGTCCATCAATAAAAAATAGAGATGATTAAGTTTCAGTCTCCATCAGAAAACAGTCCATGAGGCAAACCTTTCACCTGGTCCATAATGTATTCCTAGTTCAATTTAATTTGGTTGTTATATTTTCTCAGCTCACACAAGTTGGAGTTGCTGTACATCTTTGTCAGTTTTAATATCATCCAGTCTCAGTAGACTTTCCATCAGAGCCAGTCCCAGCAGCAGTAACACAGTGCCATCCACCATTAACACGACACCGGTGAAAACCTAATTACCTCACTTTAGCTGAGCTGCTCCGCTGTACGGGCCATATACAGACAGTTAGGAGCACTTCCACTCAGTCAGTTTAAATTTACTGTTTACCACGACTGCAGCGAGTCTCTCTGCAGAAAGACACGTCAGGAAAATGTCACATGCAATTAAAAGAGGATGGAGCAGCGCAGTCTCTAAATAATTCAGACAATGGGCTCTGAATACTGTATCGCTGCACTTTCCTCTTTACCTATCTGAAGTTTCTCAAGCGTCTGTCCTAATGTGGGGTATCTAAAGGGATTTAAATCAAATACATATATTAAACTGCTTGGTGCTTTATTAATTATTGACCAATTGAAAAGCCAAAATATATTATAATGTAGTTGTAATTGAATTTGGGTAGAGTAGGTAAAGTATTGCAACTGATGTAGAAGTAAAAGACTGTAAGAAAATTAAGAGTAGCAAAGTATTAGCTTCTTTTGATTTATTAGATAATAAAAAAAATCTACTACTATTACTATTGGGGTTTGACCTTGCTGTGAGTGCTACATCCACTGTGCTAAACGGATTTACACATTTATTAAGGGTTAAAGTACTTTTCCCCTCCAAAATATTCTGAAGTAAAGGCAACATTTCTCTGAGTGGTATGTTATGGGTAAGGTTCTTACAATGCTGTTTGGTATGAGTGATCTCAAGTGTGTACAGGAGTGTGACGTCTGAGCCTTTAAAACTGCGCTTCCATACAAGAACCAGCTAATTTATGTTTCTTTATGAGATATAAAGTGTATTTGAGGGAACCGTTTTACCACTTAAATGGGTTATCATTACTAAGAGTACAGTAAGTATATGTTTTTTTGTGTTACAAGAGGTGGGAGGTATAACTGTATAATACTATAGAAGAAAGACTGTTTTTGATTTATTCCTAGCTTTTTGAATTGAAAAGTTTCAGCAGTTTTCAACATATAAGGGATTCAATCTTTAATGTTCTGTCAGTAAATACAAAGTTTTGAATTCACAAAGCAAGGGTCCTATAAGTCCCCAAGTCTATCAGAAACTAATGCAAGTTAACAGCACTGATAAAAAATAGAACATTTAGCATTTATTATTTTTTGAAATATGACAGAAACCCTTGTAACTTTGTGGTTGTGCTTTCCCTTCTCATTTTTACCCGGAAGGATTATCTATCGCCCAATCCATTTACTCCACCCTTTTGAAAGGTGGTCCACGATGAGGGGTTCTCAAAGTAGGGCTAATGGAAACTGACTGTTTAAACTAGGCTTCAACCAGCAGCCACCCACTTCTGGTTTTAACACAATCAAAATGTTTGATCATCAACATTGGACAGTAATTCAATTTAAACACTATATTTTCACAGGGACTCAGTTGTTAAATTACAAGTAGCTCTCTAACTCAATAAAAAGATGTGTCTTAACACTTACGCACTAAAACTGCACCAGGGCTTTGTTTGAAGTTTATCTATTTCAAGTTTCAAAGTATCATTTCCTCCTGCTGGTATCAGATGGTAAGGCGGGGGATTATTTTATTCAGTAATAGGCTTACTGGACATTGAGGTCATTTAGCACTCTGTCAAGACGGACATTGTTCTCATAATATTTTTAGCTTTAGCTGCATATTATATTTCTTACAAGCCAATTTAAACTCACTCGCTTTAGCTTTTCGATCTGAAAATGATTGGTTGAATAATGTGCTGACATTAATAATTAGCTTGTTATGTGTTAAAACTGATACAAATTAAAAGAGCACCTCCTTTTCTGTCTTGTTGATAATGCATATGGTGCTAAGTTGTGAAGTTGGCCACCAAATGTTAACCCAAGTTTCTGAGTTTGTGTTTCCTTCTACTTTATCATGGTTGTTGCAGGGAAACAAAAGGAAACTCAGTTCAAGGCCTGTATCAGCAGCAGACTAACTCTGTCTCCTTCACCAAACACTGACCTCCGTGAGTCTGGACCTGGTCTAAGACTGGACTAACTCTGTCTCCTTCACCAAACACTGACCTCCGTGAGTCTGGACCTGGTCTAAGACTGGACTAAGTCTGACTCCTTCACCAAACACTGACCTCCGTGAGTCTGGACCTGGTCTAAGACTGGACAAACTCTGTCTCCTTCAGCAAACACTGACCTCCGTGAGTCTGGACCTGGTTTAAGACTGGACTAACTCTGTCTCCTTCACCAAACACTGACCTCCGTGAGTCTGGACCTGGTTTAAGACTGGACTAACTCTGTCTCCTTCACCAAACACTGACCTCCGTGAGTCTGGACCTGGTCTAAGACTGGACAAACTCTGTCTCCTTCAGAACACTTACCTCCGTGAGTCTGGACCTGGTCTAAGACTGGACTAACTCTGTCTCCTTCACCAAACACTGACCTCCGAGAGTCTGGACCTGGTCTAAGACTGGACTAACTCTGTCTCCTTCATCGAACCCTGACCTCCGTGAGTCTGGACCTGGTCTAAGACTGCACTTGGACTGTTTGGACTTTTAAACTTTTCTTTTATACCTAATACAGTGTATTGTACACACGTTCTGGCCTTTATTCTAATCTTATCCTGACATGGAAAAGGTTTTGTAATATCACAGGAAAAAGTTAGGTTGGTGTTGTGTAATTTGTGGGGTCCATCAATAAAAAATAGAGATTATTAAGTTTCAGTCTCCATCAGAAAACAGTCCATGAGGCAAACCTTTCACCTGGTCCATAATGTATTCCTAGTTCAATTTAATTTGGTTGTTATATTTTCTCAGCTCACACAAGTTGGAGTTGCTGTACATCTTTGTCAGTTTTAATATCATCCAGTCTCAGTAGACTTTCCATCAGAGCCAGTCCCAGCAGCAGTAACACAGTGCCATCCACCATTAACACGACACCCGAGTGAAAACCTAATTACCTCACTTTAGCTGAGCTGCTCCGCTGTACGGGCCATATACAGACAGTTAGGAGCACTTCCACTCAGTCAGTTTAAATTTACTGTTTACCACGACTGCAGCGAGTCTCTCTGCAGAAAGACACGTCAGGAAAATGTCACATGCAATTAAAAAGAGGATGGAGCAGCGCAGTCTCTAAATAATTCAGACAATGGGCTCTGAATACTGTATCGCTGCACTTTCCTCTTTACCTATCTGAAGTTTCTCAAGCGTCTGTCCTAATGTGGGGTATCTAAAGGGATTTAAATCAAATACATATATTAAACTGCTTGGTGCTTTATTAATTATTGACCAATTGAAAAGCCAAAATATATTATAATGTAGTTGTAATTGAATTTGGGTAGAGTAGGTAAAGTATTGCAACTGATGTAGAAGTAAAAGACTGTAAGAAAATTAAGAGTAGCAAAGTATTAGCTTCTTTTGATTTATTAGATAATAAAAAAAATCTACTACTATTACTATTGGGGTTTGACCTTGCTGTGAGTGCTACATCCACTGTGCTAAACGGATTTACACATTTATTAAGGGTTAAAGTACTTTTCCCCTCCAAAATATTCTGAAGTAAAGGCAACATTTCTCTGAGTGGTATGTTATGGGTAAGGTTCTTACAATGCTGTTTGGTATGAGTGATCTCAAGTGTGTACAGGAGTGTGACGTCTGAGCCTTTAAAACTGCGCTTCCATACAAGAACCAGCTAATTTATGTTTCTTTATGAGATATAAAGTGTATTTGAGGGAACCGTTTTACCACTTAAATGGGTTATCATTACTAAGAGTACAGTAAGTATATGTTTTTTTGTGTTACAAGAGGTGGGAGGTATAACTGTATAATACTATAGAAGAAAGACTGTTTTTGATTTATTCCTAGCTTTTTGAATTGAAAAGTTTCAGCAGTTTTCAACATATAAGGGATTCAATCTTTAATGTTCTGTCAGTAAATACAAAGTTTTGAATTCACAAAGCAAGGGTCCTATAAGTCCCCAAGTCTATCAGAAACTAATGCAAGTTAACAGCACTGATAAAAAATAGAACATTTAGCATTTATTATTTTTTGAAATATGACAGAAACCCTTGTAACTTTGTGGTTGTGCTTTCCCTTCTCATTTTTACCCGGAAGGATTATCTATCGCCCAATCCATTTACTCCACCCTTTTGAAAGGTGGTCCACGATGAGGGGTTCTCAAAGTAGGGCTAATGGAAACTGACTGTTTAAACTAGGCTTCAACCAGCAGCCACCCACTTCTGGTTTTAACACAATCAAAATGTTTGATCATCAACATTGGACAGTAATTCAATTTAAACACTATATTTTCACAGGGACTCAGTTGTTAAATTACAAGTAGCTCTCTAACTCAATAAAAAAGATGTGTCTTAACACTTACGCACTAAAACTGCACCAGGGCTTTGTTTGAAGTTTATCTATTTCAAGTTTCAAAGTATCATTTCCTCCTGCTGGTATCAGATGGTAAGGCGGGGGATTATTTTATTCAGTAATAGGCTTACTGGACATTGAGGTCATTTAGCACTCTGTCAAGACGGACATTGTTCTCATAATATTTTTAGCTTTAGCTGCATATTATATTTCTTACAAGCCAATTTAAACTCACTCGCTTTAGCTTTTCGATCTGAAAATGATTGGTTGAATAATGTGCTGACATTAATAATTAGCTTGTTATGTGTTAAAACTGATACAAATTAAAAGAGCACCTCCTTTTCTGTCTTGTTGATAATGCATATGGTGCTAAGTTGTGAAGTTGGCCACCAAATGTTAACCCAAGTTTCTGAGTTTGTGTTTCCTTCTACTTTATCATGGTTGTTGCAGGAAACAAAAGGAAACTCAGTTCAAGGCCTGTATCAGCAGCAGATGTCAGAGATCACTATTGTTGTTCTGCCAGACTTCATCTTCACTCATATTTCTCCTCTGTCATTTTCCCAGTGGTGCACCAGGTCCGGACAGGCACCTGCGAGGTGGTGGCGCTGCATCGCTGCTGCAACAAAAACAAGATTGAGGAGCGGTCGCAAACTGTCAAGTGCTCGTGTTTCCCTGGTCAAGTGGCGGCACAACCAGAGCTGCTCCTCGTGTGTAGACGCACGCACTTCAGTCTTTTCAGACAATCCATTTAGAGTGGGTTACTTTTGTGTTCTGTCACTGCATGCATAAGATAAATAAGATACATGTTCATAAGTAACTCATTTAAAAATGTATTGTGAAAAATGTATTTCTTTGTATTGTTTAATAGTGCTAACAAAATTATAACAGCATTCTTACATGTCATAATAATAGTATTTTATATATTATGCTCTCACTCTTGCTCCAGTTCATATGCTTATCCACATACACTTATGACTTAATGTCTTTAGCTGTATCTCCTATTGGTGCCAGGCTAATCCAAACAAGACAAAGACAACACTTTGCACTACGTCTAAACACTGTCAGGGACACTCTGTCCTGTACACTTAGTGACATATACACTTAAACTTATTCACATCTGTGACTGACACGTCGGCTCAATACACGTCCATCTACGACCCTGGAGCTGAGAGGTGGGTATAATGTACACCTATAAAAGCTTTATGTGTTGTAAACATGTTAAATCACCACATACCATTGTTCCATGTTGTCAGATTTTTTTCATTCTTAAAAATGTTAAAATAATAATTTGTATTTGGCTCACAAACAAAACGACAGAGACTGTAAATGGTAAATTTAGGAATGAAAGACTGGTTTAATTTATGCAAGAATTAAACTGGTCTTTCATTCCTAGTCTGCTAAATGACTAAAAAAGTGAGAGCATATTATATATAATATACAATTACTTTGACAATACATAAAAAAATGAATGTATTTATTTCTATAAAAATACATTTATATAGAAATGTATTTGTTGTTCACACAACACAATAATGTATTGTGTTGTGTGAACAACAAAATACATAATTAACAATATGCAAATTTTGCAGTCAGGAATGTCATGGCCACTTAGGGCTATCAACTCAATTATTATGTGTTTACTGTTTCTAGAAAAAGTTTTCAAATAAATGTTAGATGGTGTCATCAGTACTGTTTTCCTCGACACCAGCAGCTGCTAGTTACTCTTTTTTGTGCCTTTTTTCTGATACATTGAAAGCTAAAACATCATTGTCCATTACTAAGGCGCAGTAGTTGTCATTGTGAGTTTGGCAACCTTTAGGCTGTGTCCGAAACCACTGCCTTGTGGTCACAGCATAAGGCTGCACTAGATAGTGGACTATGTAGTTGACTCAATTTTTGAACTGTAGCAACAATTTTCTCTTGCATTTATTCACGTGACACAATGTACTTCTAATGGACTGTTAATAATAGACTTAAAGAATAAGAATGTTATATTCAGCATATATGTAGTCACTAAATTCCTACAAGTTTACAAATACAAATGCCCACATACTTGACTAATTAACCTAATGTGCTTGTGAGCTTCAAACATGTTTTGTACAATTTAAAAGATATACTGGGCTAGACGCTAAATCTTTATGGTCTGTTTTGCCTGTCTACTGCCCTTTGCTGTTCACTACTTTTCATGATGCATTGTGGGAAACTTTGGGTGCACTACATTTGATCCACTTGACATTCGGACACTGCAGCAAAATGTCACTATGCAATCACTAGGGAGCGTTTTTTCTGACACAGACTTTCAAATGATTCAGCCACAGCACAGTAATTGGTATAACTATTATTAGTTAATGATTATTAGGCATTTCTATTCAATATTGACTAAACACAGTATATCTTTTCGTTTATATAACACTAGCTGAATAATGGTCACACTGCAGTAGTACTTAGGTTCCTTGTGTTATTCATCTAATGGTAATGTGAGCTGCATAAGTCTGACTTGAATGCGGTACTTGATTCCCCTGAAGGTTCTTTTAATCATATAAGAATGAATGTGGAGCTGTCCACTGTAAAGTCAATGACCCAAAGGGGCTCTTAGCATGCTAATCTGTCAGACCCCGACTTGGAAAAAGAGACGGCCTCACTTTGGTCTGAGCAGCGCTGGGTTCAGGCTAAACTCCGTACTCCAGTCGTGTTTGACCTATTCCTTGACATTTTACTATTGACATTTTCTGCAAATTAGAGCTGTGAGCCGCTGGCCTCAGTTTAAAGCTCCATGGGTGATCTCGGGGAAAAATGATCAGCACTTAACCTTTTAATTATTCTTTCTTTTTACAGCTAGGGATTACCTTTAGCTGCACTCTGTGTGAGACACTCTCCTCTTTATATGAAGACAAATGGAGCTCCAGACATCTGAGAAAACCTCCATTGATTTGAATTTGTAATTCACAGGAGCTGGCTGCAAATTCTCAATGAGATGTCTAAAAAGAGAGTTGATTGGGTGATGTTCACAATCAGGTTTTAAAGAAAAGAACATGCAGTTTTTTAGTGTGTGTGTGAAGTTTAATAAATTTGAGGTACAGCCAAAGAGTAAAACCAATATATATGGTAATCAAGGTTGTTCTGTTTTTTTTTTATTATCTTGATTTCAAATTGCATAGGCACCTTTAAATATCTCAGTAAGCACCTCACAGATCCCTACAGAACATATCCACATTAAAGCCTGATAATCTATCTATTGGTTTATATTGATTAATTTGATTTTTATAAAAAAAAGAAAACATTCTTGTAGCTCATATGGTTTCTAGCTGTAATACTGTTTCTAGAAACAGTATTACTGACCATTGGAGTTTATAATGAGGAATTACTGTATTTGTAAAAATCCAGATAGGCAAGCCAGTGATGCTAACAGCCAGTAAAGTCTGTCTTGGTTTACTGGATCTTGCTAAACATAGACACTAACATTTGTAGTAGAAAAATATTTATTTATTCAACTAAAAATGGGTGCATGGCAACAGATTGGTTCTGGTTTATAACAAGAAGTTGGTGGAATCAATCCTTATAATAGCCTTTTGGTGTGGAGTCTGTGTATATTGTCTTGGCACCACTGTGCTTTCCCACTTCCACTGGCTTTTATAGTTCGGTGACCTCTTCCACACATCCACAGTTACATCAACAATGCTTCAATAAAAATACCCTCTCAGGTGTAAAGGCTACAGCTGGAACAGTTTCATTCATAAAGCTTCCACTTCAGTTTAATTATAGCACAAGTCATGGCATGAAGTAAGGATTTTATGGTATTTAACACGTTTTTATAAAGACAAAAACAGACCTGCAGTACACAGCAGCTTGTTGCATGAACCAAACCAATCAGAAAGTGTTATTTGAAAAGAGGCAGGACTTGGGCCTTAGACAAGACACTGAACCCTTGCCTCCAGTGCAACACTGGTGTATGAATGAGATTGTTCTTGTGTGTGTAAATGGATGAATAGACTCTTCATGTAAATCACTTTTAAAGCCTATAGATTCAGCTATTTGCTATTTACCATTTATAAGATGTTGGTTGACAGACATGTGACTTACTAAGACTATTGCTCTGACAGAGAATGAGGGACAGTGAAGGTCCTAAGCACATGTAGTGTCAGTATAAGAAGAACCAACGCCATCCACAAACTAAAGGATAAGCGGTAATGAATAAATAAACAAATATAAAAAAAAGTAATAAAATGAAAATAAATAAAAAAAAGTTACAATTTGAAAACATGTTTTAAATGTAAAATGTGATGGGTGTAAAAATGTTTATTTTGTATTTTGACAGCAGGAAGGATAAATGAAATGAATTTGGAGCCAAGAGTGGAAGCCCACTTTAGACTTTTAGTTCAAAAGTTATGGTAAAGTTATGGTTATGTTATAGCTGGTATATGCTGAAGGAAACAACTACATCTAAATGAGCAAACCCTAAATATAAACAGTATAAAAGAGTTCAATGTCAAAGCAGAGATTGCTCATATTGATATGTAATAACAAACAAGTTAAACACTATTGTCCCAGATGTTTTTTGTCTGATCTGATCATTAACTGTTAAGCACAATGTCTCCCATGTGCTTTATTTATGTTTGGTTATCAATATCTTTGCTTCACTTTATGAAAACATTTGTGGCTTTTTAATAGCTAGTGTTACACCAACACCATCTGTTTGCCGTTGACCTGATGCACTTTTTACACCGCTCCGCTGCAATAACCAAAGGCTTCATACAAATGGATTCCCTCACGTCGTAAAGTAGCCATTCAGTGCAATTTAGTGCAGCGAGAGTCTGGTGTTTTATGTGGATTATAATAACCGTACTCTTCATTAGATGGGAAAGTAATGGCGGCGGAGGGGTGTGTGGAACGTACGTAATGACCTCTGTAATATGCCAAATTTAAAGGATGTCTACTACAATTGAGTTGGAGCTTAATGCTGTTTTTTTATGGAGCCTGATGACAGAGTCTCATTGCAAGGTTTCTGATGTCTGCTTCATTCTACAGTCTCCTTCACTTGAATATGTCTGACAGGAATCACACAGTCCTCAAACAGACTGTCGGCGCTGCCAGTCGAAAGCATATCTCAGACAGCTGTCGGCAACATTAAAAATGTCTTTGCATTCATCTTTTCAGGAATATATGCAAAGCTTTTACCCGTTCACAGTTTTTAGACACAAAAGGTTGAAGGAAAAAAAGCACTGAAATCTGATACTATATTCACCTGGTTGGAAATTTGCAACAATGTAGAGGACACAAAATGACATAATTGTACAAAGAACAGCACAAGTGGAAGAAGCATAGTCATTTTTGCAAGTCTTTCTAAGAGGAAGGATAGTGTTAAGCCTAATACTGTCTTTTTGAGAATTGCAAGTGTGTGGCTGACTAAAGTGGGAGCGATTATCTGTCCCAACCGATGGGAGCGTCATGCTTTAGTCAAACTCTTGTGAAGAGTATTCTTCTAAAAAACATCAGTGGAAGGGGAAAGTAGTTACCGGTACTTGATGAGACATAGAGACCGGTCCGGTGCTGGAGAGAAACAAAGAGAGTGGATTTAAGTGACTTAATAATGGCATGGCAACGCAATTTTATTTGTATAGCACAATTCATACACTTTATAACTCAAAGTGGTTTACAGGAATAAAAGACACATTTTAAATACATAGACAGATTTAGTATAAGCACAAGTAAAATAAAGAATGAATGATGACAAGACAAAGAGTGCAGATAAAACACAGTTGTCATTACTGAATGTAGGTGGCGCTAAAGAGGAAGATTTTTAACTTCCCCATTGTTAAAGTTGAGGCGTGTTTCATTTCATCTGGGAGACTGTTCCAGGTTTTTGCCTTTATAAAACTTAAAGGTGTTACAGAGAAAAACGTTTTTGAAATGTGCGCATGCGTAAGAACAGCCCTCCTCCATTACAGCTCATTTCAAAAGAACACCTCCCAAATCTCATGCACGAGCACTGACACGAGTGTGTTTTTACTACCGGCACTCGCTGTGTCGCATTAGTGGACTCACTGTCAGACTCACCGCTTAGAATCGTTTCCATGGTTTTAATATTTGAGTAGCATAAGTTTGGTAATGCTAGAAGTAATATTATGAGTCTAACTTGCTGGACAGTACTCCCACTATTACTCGTAGCATTTACCAAAGTACCTGTTGCTTTACTGCATCAGAATACAAGTTGGTATCTTTCCCAAACTCCCCAAATATCAAATATTTTTACCAAAAAATGAACTAAAGTTTCTGTCTAGCAGAATGAACTTTGGCATCGGACGCATCAATACGAAGCCTTTTCAGTGTCTTCAGAGCAAACCATCCTGAAAAAGAATCATCAAGACACACTTTGGTTCTATTTAGCTTGTGATCCCAGATGTTATTCCAATCATTTGAAATCAGTGCAAAGAAGTTAGTAGCAGAAAAAAAATAACATTTAGCATAAGCACTACTCCACTGCTAATGTGTGGGAAAGGTATAAAATTGTGATCTGCACTTCCACCAATAGAAGTTGCCTAGTTCAATGTCATACCTACACATAATGACATAAAGCCAAATTTTATATTTCATTTCCTGATATTTTACTAAATTCATGATGCCCAAAGACATAGTGTTGTTCACTTCTCTCAAATTAGTTTTACCTTTGTCTTTTAAACTTTGACCTTCAACATCTGATCAATTATTCATTGAGTCATTGAGTTAAGTGATAGTTAAAGGCTAGATGCAAGAACAACAGTTACCATTGAAACACTGTCTCAAGGATGAATGTCATTTAAGGGTCTCTAAAGAAATGACTGATAATTGGAAAAACAACGGTCTGTGCACACAAAAATGCTTTTGCAGTCTACTCTTTGTTGTAACATAATATGGCCGTTGTGTGTCCAGCCTCGATAGTGGAGCAGAAGTGGTGGTGTCAGATGCATCCGTGCCTTGACGGAGAGGAATGCAAAGTGCTTCCTGATCTGAAGGGCTGGAGCTGCGCTACAGGGAACAAGATCAAAACCACCAAGGTACGTTTCATCCACACCACTGTTATCGCAGGTCGTGACTGAAATCTCCCACACATCTGTTTTGTTCTGGTTTTTAAATGTTGAGTGGGCTTAGATATAGTTTAAAGCCATTGTGTAAAGCATGGAAAAACCAAGACCAGTTTTAATACTCAGACCAGTGTAAACCGTCATTCATTGGACTAAAATTGCAACTAATTTAGAAGAACAGTGCATGAGGCACAGGGCATTTTAATAGTCACGTTATCCTGTTAATATAATACAGTGTAAAGAAAACTTTAGAGGACAAGTATTGATCCTGATGGTTTGGCTGCACTGCTGTGGGTTTATGTATTTAGAACCACATTTCACCAATAGGCCTAGTAGACATAGTACTACAATAAAGTAAAATATATAATAGCCCCATATAACTATTTGTCTGGTCAGCCATTGTTTGAAATCTTGTGAATAATCACAGAGAGACAGGACCAGGTTTGCTGGTGATTGTAAAAAGTAAAAATTCGATGTAAGTAAAATGTGATCATTGTGAGTCACAAAGCAAAGGGACTTGGACATTCACTTTTAATCCGATAACAGTAAAAGGAGAATCTCACAAGAAAGCGATATTATAAATGAATTGAATTCTAAAAGACACCTCACAAATCCTGTGATTATGGTTTGTAAACCAAAAAATGTAACGTTGAGTATGAGCCTACATATACACACATGGTTAATATATACTCCTCATTTTGTCCACCACAAGGGTTTGGCATTACAAATGTTTACTCCAGACCTCTTTAGCCGGCAGCTAAGGACACTGAAGTATAAGAGGACAACAAGCTGACTTTTTAAATACTATGCATTGGAATTATTATCAAGCATTACATTAACTGGTGACAGAATGAAAGTGGCTTTATATCCTTCCAGTTCATTAGTCATCACAACAAGTGCTTCAGGACAAAGTGACAGTATTCTCACCTGTTGATCCGACCCACACCTAAAGCTATCCAAGGTTACCCGACCCCAGCTCCTAAAACAGCAGCAGTGAGTGTCTGGACCCTGGGGGGCGGTGATCAATGGGCTGCCATGTCTCCTTAGCACTTTCAGCCCACTTTGAGCAGCCAAACTACCCAATTACTCACTCCAATTACCTGCTTTTAACATTGTAAGGCGAGCTCTTACACTTTGGCGTGTTATGACGAGCCGTAGACTTGAGTCCTGCTCTGGGCATGTTTAATTATTAAAACCCTCCGCACCACACCTACCTGGAGCCAGCGCTATCGATTGTGGGACTAGTCGGGACCTCAAAATGGGTTTAATATATATATATATATATATATCGAATTGTCTTTTTTTCTTTGAGTGGCTCAGTGTTGCCATGGTTGCCATGTAAACCACAAAGTCATGTCATGTCTGGAAATTGATTTTTGTTAATTATCAGGTTTTGTTGTGACCTTGATGAGACATGTTTTTGAGCTAACTCTGTTATTATTTTATTTCCCTGTGTTTGCACAGATTTCTGCCGACAGAGACCAGCTTTGGTAACGCCACAGGCTGCACAGTAGAGTTCAGGTAATAAAGCTGCTATTTTTAATGTCTTTTCTCTTTTTAAAAAAAATGATTTAGTAGGTTTAGTGTATAGTGTGAAGGGTCAATAAGCTACTTAAAAACACATGCATATTTCTTTAATCCCGCAGTAAATTTATTTAAACTGATTTCGATTATGATGCTGTTTATGTAATGAGGATACTTCTGTAAATAACTCAAGGGAGGCTATGTTTATAGTTTTTTATTTTCTTTATTTTCATGCTCAGTAATACTATTGTTGGCTAAATGTCTTGGCTGCTAAACTTTTGGAAATCCTAAATCAGTTGTTATCAGAATTTGAAACAGCTAGATGTGTTACAATCTTGAATCTCAAAATCCTAACTTGATCCAAATAAAGTCATGACCGCAGTGATTAAAATCAGCAAATGTCCTTGTGGATTTACCTGCACTAATGGGTCATAATCGACAAATGGAGCCAAGACAAAAAGAGACAGCATGTACAGTATAGAGGCATGTAAAACTATGAAGAGAATGTCAGATACAATACTACACTGTGACTTTTACAAAATAAGTCTTGTGGTGTTTAATGGACAAGCATTACTTCATTGTCATAACAATTGGCTTAGCATGAAAAAAAACAATAATAATATAATCCTGATCAACCTTTTATAGAATTAATCTCAAATGCGGTACAGTCTTTGTCATTAATGTTCAGTTTAATTTGAGCTAGAACAGCTACACAAATGTTTCTCAGATTCACCACAATGACTCTTCATAACATAAGAGATCAATTACAAAGTTAACTGGTGCAGTAAGAATCAGAGGCATGTGTTATCTTGTTGATGCTTGGAGTATTTTTATCTGTATTTTGTCTGTTTTCCAGCACATTTGTGACAATCTCATAAATGTGCTGGAAGGATGTAGCCTGGCTCCGCCCTCCTACGTACTTCCGCTCAATTTCATTTCGCTTTAGTACTTAGTCTGGGATCGCTGTATATTCTTAGGTTTCCAGAAATCAATTTTTTGTAGGACCAATCAGCGAACAGAGGGAGTGACTTGTTGTTTCGGTCGGTTTCGGGCGCATGACATACGTCGCGACCACACGTTAGCGATTGGCTATGGCAGATCCTGTGACTCTGGGCAGATCCAATAGTTTTAAACTTCAACAGAGTTCCGCATTCAAGGAAGTAAACGCTTGTCAATGGAGCGAGGCCAGACTCTCTGTACAAATGAAATGTACGATAGTCTGGTAGAACCAGGCTAGGAAGGATGCACCAGAAGGAAAGAAACTTTGCTCGCGATCATCAGTTCTAAGTGTAACTGAGAAAGCAACAGCATGTAGGCTTATGTAAAAAGTCGACTGAAATACTTTGTAATGACAGTTCAATGGAACAGGTTATAAAACCAGAGTCATTTTAAAGTTCAGAATTGCACAAGTATTACATTTTGTTTTGGGGGTTATTATACAGAACTTTTCTTTTTAAGAACACTGTACACTGTAATTTGAAAACTTTCAGAAAACTGTGTGTGACTTACCGGAAGGTCTCTTTGTAGGAAGATTGGCAAATAAGGTTGTAATTATGATATAATCAATAAAACGTGTATAGATCTAAAGTGTTATTCATGTAGTAAAAGCACTGTAGTTAATAGGAACTGACTTTTGGTTTATGCAATACAAAGAAATGCAAATGATGTGTTCTACTTGAATCAATGAAGGTCAGGCTTTGTTCTTCACCTCCACAGAGTTTGGCGGAACAGAACAACACCTAAAACCATTATTTGCTCTCACTTCCATTGCAGTGTATCATAAATGCAGTGTACAAACACATAGTAGACACTCGTCAGAATATAAAAGTGTCTAGAGACTCCAAAGTCCCGCACACAGAGGGACAAATACAGAGCCCTGTCTTTTCGGCTGATCTCTCAGTGATGAACAAAGTGTGACAGCCGATGATGCAGAGCTGAAAAGCTACATTTGGGATGGCACAGGAGATCTCAGCATCAACTGTGCTTTAAACTTGTAAACAAAGAGTCTTAGAAGATGACGTCAATAGCATAAGAACAGACGCATTATTTATGGGGAATCTTCAGAGCTTGTATAAAGAAGAGTTTGTTTAGTCATTATTAACTACTGCAATAGCACTGCAATGGCAACACAACTATACTCATGTCTTTAGCCAAAACCTAAAACAGGTCTTCTGAATTGTTGTCAGGGGAATCAATTTAGTATTCTTGGTGACCATTACATTTGTTTTAAAAGAGATGTGATACTAATCCTTGTATGTTCCTATAGTTTCCAAGTAATAAAGTTTTCCAAATTTATTTGGGGGTTTTCAATTTAGTGTTACTGTTTATCGACCAACTCAAGCTGTCACGCAGGTCATGAGTCAGATTTACCTGAAAGCTAGATATCAATAAATCAACCCCTCACTCAGCTTCAGACTAACAGATCTAAATGTAATTACTGTACGAATGGTAATCAATAGTTTTTCTGACAAGACCACAACTAATGGCTATCCCATGTTATGATCTGAATATAAGTAAATGTGCAATACTCAAATTAGTTAAACATTTATTCAATTTTGGTCAGGTGGATTATCTGAGAAAACTTCTGAGGGACACATAAACGCAGCATGGTTTCTTAAACAGATGTTTTCCATTTAGCAATGCTGATTTTAAATGAAAGTGGATCAGTATTAATGTAGTTTTATCTTTTACTTAAAGTTAAAGACTTAACACCATGACTGAATTGATACTGCAAAAAGAAAAAGAAAAAAGGTGTGTTATTTCAATAGGTGTGAAAGTGAATAGTGATAACAGAAGTTAGATGTGTTAATAAATGGAAAAGAATAACCCTTGTAATAATACAATTAGTTTGACTTTTTCTGTCAGAATTGTACAGAATTAGAGCGGAAAAAAATTAAATAAATACAAATCTACAAAACAAGGGTCACCTTATTTCTTGAAAAAAATAATTATGACAATAAAATATTTAGCTTTTAATCCTGCTGTCAATATTAAACACTGGATTCAGCATTAAACCAACAGTAGTCCAAGACTTCCATCATTTTGTTAAAAATGTCTTAGCGCAATCTCTTTTTGCAATAGTACAGCTGACTCTAAAAATGCTTGCTCAAAAACCTTCCCTCTGTGAAAACCTCATACTAACATAATGCTGAGAAAGACTGTGGTTTGCCAATTACACAGCTCAACTGCACAAACACAAGCCCTGCACCTGCTGTGTGAAATCTTCCAGCCACTGAATGAAAACAAATCTCTTGCCAGTTAAATTAGCACTCGTCAGCGTCCAATTAAATCCACTGAAGTTCCCTCTTAATATTTTTAGCAATGTTTAAGACAGAGGCTCAAATAAAGTGAGACCTGGTGTAGATCCGTCTCCAAATACAATTTATTTTGATATGATAAGAAGCTGCTTTGCTCTTTGTCTTCTCAGAGTGGAATTATTCTCAAATTAGTACCACATTAATCACAGTGACAGCTCTGAATGTAAATGACTCTGTAAAGACTAGAAATTATTGCAGTGAGGAAGAGCTGCTAAATTTATGTAATCTCTTTAGCCCACGCTCAAAGTGATCCTGCAGGATTCCTTGTCAAACCATACCCTAATGGTTTTCAGTGTGTTTTGCTGTGAATGTTTTGTGCATAATTGAGAATGATTTATATGACAATGTACAGTGCAGTAGAGCAGCTCTGTCCCGTACCAAACGACCTATTTGTGAATTCATCTAAACACGCTGTCAAAGCTGTCTCTCGAAAGTTTTACATCAATAATGGAGCCTTACAAGTTTGGCGAGGGTTTCCCCAAACTGTGTGGCAGCTGACAGATGGCTGAAATCGATAGTGGACGTCGTAATAAATGTTGTTATGCGTGTTCCTTGAGAGTCTTTTGCACAATGTAGTTTTGAGGGGGAGCTTTTGGAGTAGCTGCCAGTCAGACACTTGGGCGTGATGACAGGCAATTTAATCTCAAGGAGAATGGAGGTCTTCAAAGTCTGACAGCTCAGAAGTGGACGAGAAAAAACTGTAGACGCATCGCTCGAACTGATAGATTCATACTTTCACTTACTGTGGCAATATGACTTACATTCTCCTGGAGGAAAGCGTGAATTAAAGTCTTTTTAAAAAAGGACTAATATGTGTTTTATAAAAAACATACAAAAAAATATTTTTGATCAAAAATACATCATTGCATTTACTAACACTGTCGTTTGGACAGAGAAATTATTATAAACAGAGACAAAAAATATCTGTGTACGTTTAGACCTAATCTACAAAGTAAAGTCTAGGTGCTCAAGTTTGGTGTGCACTGAGGTTTGCATGTCATTTTATTTCAACTGAACCAAACACAACAAGAGTGAACACACTCTAAAACCTAACGTGGCGTTGGCACAGTGAAGTCCATGTCTCAGATTTATTTATTTTTAATCTTTTATCCATTATCTTTTTACACATATTCGGACGCCAGACATGTTTAAGTTCAGAAATCAAGAGCATTCATGGTGAGATTGGAATAGGATAAAAAAGACTAATTGTTTTGTTTGGTGAAAAGTTAGCTGTTCCCTAACAATGCATTGTTAATATAGAATATAAAATCAAGATGAAAATGTAAATATTAAAAAATTATTTTTTTAAAGCAAATTTCAAAAACACATTTCTTTTCATTTCCTATAGGCACAGTTTTAAAAACATGCATCCAAGAACTGCGTGCTAAAGACACTACCAAATGGAATTGAAAACCAAAGGGAGCTCTAGTCTCTGGCAAATTTTACATTTTTAAAAGATGCAATGGCTCAGGATGTTGAGTGGACCATTCCCTAACTGACAGGCTGTTGCTTTGATTTCATTCCTAGTATTTTCAATATTTCCAAATGTATGAACGCCTAACCTGTCTCCTGAGTGCTGTTACTCCTCCTAAATGAATGCACTCCAAGGTACTATAGGATAAAGTTAACTAAATTCCCCATTGCAGCTAATAAAGGATCTCTTTGGAACCACTTTCTACTCCAATCTCTTCTGAAAATGTTATCTGATAATGACACGATGATGAATGTTCAGTGATCAGTCTTCTTTATTTTGCCTTTAACTTGCCTTTTGTAACTCCTTTATAACTGTAAAATTCCCTATGACTTTCGAAGAGAGACTTAAAAACCCTTTAACTTGTTTATAAATCTGTGCTACTGGACTCAAAGAGTTAAATGATTGGTATTACAGCATGGAAAGAGAAACTCTCTGCATGGTGTTTGTTTCTTTCTAACCTCTCAGGGCCAACAGCAGGGGTTTATATGCCTCTATTCTTATTCTTCTTTCAAACATAATTAGTTTTCTCAAAGCGGCAAACATAAAAAAGTAAAGTGGAGAAATGAAATGAGGCAGGCTTGAATAATACATCAGATTTAGTGGTTACTTTGCCAGCAACTTTGACATGTCAGTGAGTGTGGGCGAGTTGCTGGCTTTTTCGTAGTGTTTTTGTTTCGATGAAGTTACTGTAGGGTTACATTAACCTCTCCTTTGGCAGTTATTTATTGAACTAAGTCTAGCTGGTGGTCTTGCTGTTATGTCTTTGATGGCACTGACTCCATTTTAACACCATTTTCCTGTGTCTTAGGTAAACCGTGGTGGCGTTTGATCATCAAAGGAGAAGAAAGTGATGCAATGGACCTTTCTGTAAATAGAGACTCCACTTCTTTTGGACCGTAATTAATCTTTGGAAAACGCTGAATGCTTCTTGACAAAAACCCTACGGACGTGGATCTGAAAGAGGAGCTATTCAAAGTACTGACCATTCAGCACGTTTTTTTCAAATGACTCCTTATACTTAGCCTTACAGAACTGCCGATTCTCAGACAATGTACTGCTTGTAGTGGATTGCAATGGTGGCTTTGCCTTTATGTTAAACTTAAGGATTTTCTGTCCATTGCATTGTGCTTCTTCACTTTACGGTGAACAGCAGGTTGGTATGTTAAGTATAGGAGTAACTTTTTGTCATTCTACTGTTGCTTTTATCTCTGGACAAATATTAACATAGACAAGAATAGTCTTTGTATCGACCTGTTCTATAAATCTTGACAGTGAGTGTACAAGACGGTACAGAATAAACTGCATTAGGATAGACTTACAACCAATCAGAAAAACAACGCATTGAATAAAGCCTGCCCCATTCAAAAACAAAAAACACACATATATATGAATATATGATAGGTAGGATAGGTCTGTTATTATGTATTATGTAGGTCTGCATTGAAAAGGGTTGTGAAGGGTAGACATACAAGACCCATTCACCTTGCAAAATGAAAATGTATGGGAGGCCAGCCTGACTTAAACCTGACTTATAAAATCAGTCTTCAAAGTAGGAGTATAAAAACACAATACCACATTGGAGGAAATGGGTAAAAACACAAGAACAAACGTGTGGTGAGTGTAAAACATGTGACTTACATCTGCCAGCTAACAGCACAGCTAACTTTACTAGTTTAACCTGTTAGTTAACTCTACCAACTAACTTTTGTGTGGCTAGTTTGGTCTGTGAAGTAATTTTCTAACTCAAGAAAATCCCAAAGTACAAGCTGAGAGCAAACAATTTGTCGACTATAGTGTTTGACATGGTCTGGTCTATAACCGCCCTGCGACTAACTGGCCACTGTCCAGGGTGTACCCCGCCTCAGGCCCAAAGTTGCTGGGATCGGCTCCAGCCACCCGCGACCCCTAACGGGACAAAGCGGTAGAAAATGAATGAATGAATGAATGGTCTATAACCATAGCTTGACCTATTCTGTGTTTAAATGTACTGAGTAACTCTCATGCAAATCAATGCACCAGACTAAAGCAACAGCATATTGCATGTTGTATGCATCTCAAACTTTAAAAACAATTGTTTCCCTCCATTACTGGGCAGAAGCTAAAAGTAGGCCTATACAGTGACACTAAAATGGGTCAAAAGTGTGTTTCTCTGCAGAGATACATAGTGTTCTTACAACCACATTGTAAAACTGATCAAACCCAGAAGCTCACAAGGTTGGATTAGATCCCAGTTACTCTTTCCTGTGAAAATATGTAATTTCCTTTGACTCCTGCCAGATTTTGTTTTTGTATCACATCTCTGGAGTTCAGATCAGAGCATCGCGACAGCAGTGTAAATTAAACACACAGACATCTGGTCGCCTGCTCAGATATGACAACACTTCAACCAATCCGAGCAGTTTGCTGTTCACCTCTCAATAGGTATCGCTGACACGTCTATTGTCTGTGTAAGTGATGAACCGTAATAAAATATGGTTGTGTAACTAAAACTTTCTCTTTTTGAAACATTTTTATTATCTCTGCATATAGCCAGTTTATTATGGCTCACATGGAACAATGCATACCACATTTCCCAGGTTTAAACTTTCAGACGAGTCAGTGCCAGCTCTTTCAATGGCAGCACACTAGATTTAGTTGAGACAGTGAGGTGTTGATTCAGCTGGTGAAGCTCGAGGCTATTCTTAGTCATCTGTGTTGACTGGACTAATTTGTACCGAGTGTGTTTCTGTCAGGAAGATGTACCTTGACCCTCACAAAGGAGAGAAAAATAGAAGGATGACTAACAGATCAAGAGCTAACGCTTTACCGATTACTCACAAGTAAAGAACATCTAAAGGTAACCCCAGAGACTGAAGCCTTGTATTGAAGCAGTGAAATATTTGATTTAGTATATCTCCACTTATATATGATCTGTTATATACTTAGATATGTCTGTGGAGTTTCTTAGTCATCCAGGACATACTTAATAAAAGAAGGCAAAATAATGCAGCTGGATGTCCACATGCCTTCTGTGAAACCTTTCACCAGTTAGATAAGGTTCTTTCACAAATTAGATAGATAAGTATTATGTATTGCTCTAGACTTAGACATATATAATACTTTTAACATTTATTACATGTTTGATATTGAACCCATATCAAATGTCACTAAAAGTACACCAGTGATCACCAACCTGTTCCCTTTAATTGTTTAATTATATAAATTTAGTTTGTAATATGTTAGAATCTCTCTCCAGCACTGCCTCTTTCCCAGATGGTTGACACACATTTAAGCAGCTTTTTTCTTGTGACATCAAAATCACAGCTTCTGGATCTTGTTCCTCAGACTTTTCCTCAAACGTTGACTGCCTAGTACCATCTGAGGAAATTGCTAGCTCTCCAGGTATCACATATATGACCAAAAGTAACATGGGGAAGTCTAGGCCAGGACAATGGCCAGTAAAGGGTGGTCCATGTTAAGTATATGTCTGCAGGTACTGCTCTACTGCTGAGATAATGCAAATACACAAAACATTACAGAATTACAGAATAGATCAAATTTGAGAAATAAAGAATCATTGTTTTAATGATACATCAAAGCCCGTCCAGACTCTGCTCATATCAGAAGTTATTATTGCAGAGGAGAAGAGTGTGGTACAGAGCAGGGAAAGCATTGAACAACCAGCTAAATAATTTTGAAATGAACCCTGAAATCCTTTTTAATAAAGTCTTCTCAGGTTTTACCCAGATTCCTTTTGAAAATGAAACATCCCTGAATGTGAAAAGGTACTTTCTAGTTTGCCTTTTGGTCTAATTGCTACTCACACTCCCCAAGGTTTTAAAAATTGCTTTCTCATCACTTTAGCACTTACTTTTTGAATACCTGTTTCCTGACAGAGTCTCATCTTCACATTTTCTAATAGTTGGCTGTTTTGATGAGTGGTTGTTAAATGTTTTAGCTGAGACCCTGGTGAGAAATTACTACCTCTTGCTTTGGGAAACTGCTTATTAAAAATGTTTATATCTGTGCTGTAAAGGGACCCACTGGATACAAGGCTATAAGTGGATCTCAAAGCACCCTTAAAGAAGCAATACTCTTGACTGTGATGAAGAATTTCCAATCAAATCATGTTTTTCTAGAGCGATGGGAATTACATGCAACTCACATTACAATACAATTTGTTACCTACAATTGAGATAATATTATGATAAATTCTCATCTGAAACAACACACACAGCTCTCTTTGGCATAGCATCAGTCCAACAGGATTTGACTTAAAATTTCCCCAACATAATGTTCACAAGAACAATATCAGTCCAATCGAATTGTGCCTATTCTCCGGTGTTAGTTAAAATTGTTTTTTATTGTGACACACACACAGCAACTGTGTATTTCCTTAACAACACTTTCACACTTTTTCCACAATAAAACTCACTTGAGTTCAATTGAAGTGGACCAGAAAGGATTGAGGTAAATGTTACCACAAGACCTTGTTGCATACATATATATATATATATATATATATATATATATATATATATATAGTATATTTAAATAAAAACTTTTTATATTTCGGTCACAAAGATATTTTGACATTTTAAATAAAATATATTGACTGAGAGGGTGAAGGCTAAAGTTGCGACTTGTTACGTCTACCGCTTTTACCATTGAGAGAAATAAATCAATAAATTAATTTTAAAAATTGTAATGCACCCATATTCATCTATAGTGTTGCAGTCCTCTTGACCGATCTTTAGGATACTTACGCAGGAATACCCTCGGAAAATATTTTTTTCCAAGGGTATTCCCACCCCATAGGAACCCTATTGTTAACATGCTTTAGGGTTCACAAACAGAGGGTGAACATGTGAACTCCACTGTTACCAGGGGTTTAAACACATGACCTTCTTGATGTGAGGCAACAGCACTAACCATCATGTCATCCTCCTGGACTTTACACCTGCATTAAGACCACTTTTGAAAGATTTTGGTCTTGTATCAGTCTAACACATGGCATCTGGATTTTAAATCAAGACTGACAACAACTGGTCACCATTTGTATATGTTTGGATATAGTCTAATACTGGTTTCTAGTGGTTGGATTGTACAACTTTTCCCTGTTAATTCCTTCAATGCATAAACTTAGTCATGTGTTGGTCTCAATAAACTCTGCTTTTGGTTATGACTTACTCTTGGTTATTGTTGTCCTGACTACAACACTAGCAGCATTGCTCCACCACATCAATCATAAAATCCAAACAAACATATAAGGATGTTATGATGTATCTTCTATACAAAAGATGTGTGTTTTGATTTGGGTGAGGTATACACTATTTCTCTATAACAGTATGTGCCCTGTTAATCAAAGTTACATAATGAGGAATCAGGGGCACCATCCAAACAGAGGGAGTCAGTTTCCTATACATGACTCATACATACTAACATTTTCTTGTGCAATCAAACAATGAAGACTAAGATTGTAAAGTTAAAAGTACAGATGTACTAATAAGTTTACATTCCCTGGCAGTATTTGTGATTTCTTGGCAATTTTTAAGAGAATATGTGTAAAATATACCTTTTTTCACTCATTAGTTAGTGGTTGGTGAAACCATTGATTGTCAAACAATTGTGTTCACTCTTTTTAAATCATAATGACAACAGAAACTATCCAAATGACCTTAATAAAAAGTGACCCTGGTGAGTTTGGCCTGATAACATGCACACAAGTTGACACAAACAGGTTTGAATGGCTACTAAACATAAATAACATCTGTGATATGTTTGCTTGTAATCAGTGAGTGAATAAATGGTCAATGAGTTTCTGTATTCTGAGTCATGGGAAAAGCAAAATAATTGTCAAAGGATCTGTGGGATAGGGTAATTGAACTGTATAAAACAGGAAAGGGACATAAAATGATATTTATGGAATTGAGAATGCCAATCAGTGTCCAAAATGAGGGATTCTGTTGAAACTAAACCATTGTCAAGTAGACCAACAAATATTTCAGCCACAACTGCCAGGAAAATTGTTAGGGATGTAAAGAAAACCCCACAAATAACTTCAGCTAAAATACATGACTCTCTAAAAAAAAAGGTGGTGAGGCTGTGCACAAGGCCAAGTCGACTTGTCATTGGCTACAGCAGCATAAAGTGAAGGTTCTGGACTGGTCTTAGTCTCCTGACCTCAATATCATTGAGCCACTCTGGGGAGATCTCAAGCATACAGTTCATGCAAGACACCCCAAGAATGTACAGGAACTGGAGGCTTTTTGCCAAAAAGAATGGGCAGCTTTACCATCTGAGAAAATAAAGAGCCTCGTTCCACAACTACCACAAAATACTTCAAGCTGTCATTGATGTAAAAGGTGGCCATGCACGGTATTAATAACTTTTGATCAGGGTCATTTGGGTAGTTTCTGTTGTCATTATGATTTAAAAAGAGAAAACACAGTTGTTTGACAATAAATGGCTTCACCCAACCACTAACTATGAGTGAAAATAATATTTTTGTGTTATCATTCATATTCTGTAAAATGTGGCCAGAAAAATTACAAATTCTGTGAAAGTATGTAAATTTATGAGCGCAACTGTATATAAATATACAAACATGTTGTCTCTGGTTACTTGGTTGTGAGTCTTCTGTGCTTTGTGCAGACAGAGTTCCTTGTCTGTGCCTGTCAAACACAGTTACACTGAATGATTCTGTTTCCCAGCCTGCTGCTCCTTCCAAACAGCGAGCGTGTGAAATGTATTGCACTGTGAGCACAAGACAAGAGCAGCCTTAAGCATCTCTCTCATGTTTCGCTGCATCTTCCTGAGGAGCTTCCTTCAAACATCAAGCTCCATCTGCCTTTTAACTGAAGGAGTCCTTTGGCAAAACGACAAATGCTAAACATTTGCTGTGATTCAAAAGGCCAAAGCTCTTCTGGCCTCTGTGTGTCAAAACAGTTTGACATTTCGACGGTCAGCGCCAGCCTGAGTGGAGCCAGTCTCTTCAGAGGAGAAGCGAGGAAAGACTGGTGCATACAGAGTTTTGAAGCTTAGTTTTGAAGCACTATGCCCCTTTTCTTTAAAAAAAATTGCCTCAAAATGATAAGAATATAATGCCTCAGAGTTTTTTCTTGGTTCCCTGACTTAAAATATGTCTGGCCAGAGATGACTTTTGATGTAACTTAAATTTTGATACATACCAACAAAGTATAAAATGAACCTATCATCAGGACAGGCTGCATGAAGATAGTCTAAATGTGCCATCTAAAGGCAGCAGGAGCAATGTTGCAAACAGCACATGGGTCTGTGCTAAATGGACATGGTAGACAGCATGCATTTCATTAAAACAAGAAGACCCGAAAAATAGAAAAGACATAGGAAACAAATTACCCTTGAGACATTGCTGTAGGAGTTCTCTGATGCATAAATCATGTCATCATTCATGCATTTTATGGATACATTTATTTATATTTATTCTACGGATACAACAGGCTAAAAAATATCTAATAAAACAAATCCATTTGACAGTATTTTCCTATCAGCCTAGTCTATACATCATAGAAATTATGAAAAGAAGAGAGTTATTTTACTTACATGAATCCTGATTTATCCTAGAAAGTTGAATGACTGTGGTCAAATAAAGAGGTCTAATTACAAATTCAACTAGACTAGTCTATCTATCTATCTATCTATCTATCTATCTATCTATCTATCTATCTATCTATCTATCTATCTATCTATCTATCTATCTATCTATCTATCTATCTATCTATCTATCTATCTATCTATCTATCTATCTATCTATCTATCTATCTATCTATCTATCTATCTATCTATCTATCTATCTAATAATAGTCTGTTTAACCTGCTCTTTCGTATACTCTGCTGTTAAAGTCTTGCTTTTCTAATTAGGTTCTGTTTATGCACATAGGGTGCCAGGCCGGCCACTAAAACAAAAACAGTAACGGATGAACCAGGCTTGGTGTCTATGAAATAGTGACAATTTCTCCATTTTGATGAAAGAACCCATGAAATGATTACAAAGCAATAATTTTTAAGGTACAGATGTTACGCAGTAAGGCTTTAAGCGATTCAATTGAAGTAAAGTAATTTGAATTCTCTCTTTTATTTTTGCTGCAGTCATTACAAGAACACATCAAAGAGATCTCCTGCTCTCACCATATGCTGAACAGTTTCATAATCTAATGAGGGTTTTGTAATTACATAGTCCACCAGGGGAAAGGAGACCATCGATTCTCAGGGAAAATAAATTTCATTACACAGATCCACTGTAAAGGGTCGATGCTATCAAAAGCTTTGTAGTAAAATTAATTTTAATTGTTTTCCATTCAGAAAAACAGACTTATTTGACTTATACCTACTGTTACAAACACATTTACTCATACACATGTAAAATGTTGCAATACATAAGGCCTATTTATTGCATGTTTTAAGTGGGAACAGAGATACCAACAAAGGAAATCCTTCTTCTGGGCATGTTATTTATTGAAGTGCATCTGTTTGACATTGTAATATATGCCAAAAACTAATCAATACTTCATGGACCCATACAAAGGCTTTCATATATTCATCAAATGACAAATGGGACTCACCACGCCATTGTATTTTGTGGGAATAGTAAGTTCTGTGGCTCTGAGGTGTCCATGTACACAGTAGTCCTCTGTATGTGCTGAAATCCTTCAGTAAAACTTTGTCTCAGTGGAGAGTGTAGAAGCACTTGAGCAAATAGGAACTCTTTGTAAGAATGATTAATATAGTGCAGTGGAGCTGAGAAAATAGGTGCTATAACCTGCTGAACAATGTCATGAATGAATGTCAGATACCTGCGCATGAGTTTTAACAGATCTCTTTGAAAGTAAAGCTTTTAATTACACCCCAGTATGGTGAGAACACAAACCTGTCGTTGTATGTGCAAGCTGCATAAATAATGTTACCTCCACTAACATGGTACATATTTCTCTTCTCTTAGTTTTGGTCAAAAACAAAAACAGATCCCTCCTCTAGTTCATGTACTTCCTGGTACGACATGTACTTCCTGGTACGATTTGCATTTACAGTGACATTTCCACAGTGGCGAACCGTGCTCATCCGACCCGGGCCTTCACACACTGGTACATAGACTGTAAATAGTCTCAGAGGAAGACGCTTTGTGAGTGGAACAACAAGCGTTCTTGTTGTGCAGAGCAGTATGTGTCTAAGCATTTGCAGAGGTGCCTTTCATACTAGTTTGACACACAAGGGATGGGCTTAGTTCATCGCTGCTATTTGTAGTTTATGATTTATAAAGACATGTAATCTGTAAATGGTTTATTATTCTCCAGGCTACTCTTTAATCTGACGTGAAAGGTTTTATTTTGTCATGTTTACTGGCTGGCTTTAGCACAGTTTGTCTAAGCACTCACCAGAGCTGCCTTCTTCAAATGAATGAGAGGTTCACTCTCAGTGGTAAAAGATGACAGGCTGGCAATAGTTTTGTCCACGGATGATTACATTTTAATAACTGTAATTAAGTCCACAAATTTAAACTCACTGTAGCTTGTAGATGTATTGCAAGATTATGAGTCCATAAGATTAAATGAAATAATTTCTGCATAAGTTTAGGATAAATGGTTTTAAGCTAGCAGTGTCTAATTTTACTGTTAAAGACACTTCTTTAGGACTAGGTCTTCTCGCAGTCCAAAGCATCTGACACATGACTATGAATCAAACTCTGATTGGCTAATTCCTGTTAGTTCCCACAGAAACACAGTTGCACTGGATTTATTTTGGTCCATGATGGTCTAATCCAGGGGTGCCCAAACATTTTGGCTCAAGGGCCATATTGACGTAAAATAATTGTCATACGGGCCAGCATAAATTATATATCCACCAATGGGGGAGGGGGGATTACTTTTTTTGTATTTACTTTTATTTTGCTTTGTTTTACTATGCTTTCTGCTGCTAGGTAGATCTGATAACTGCCTGACCTCGATAAATGTAGGTTAAAAAAATTAATTGAATGCAAGTATTTTATGAAATTTGTCTCAAACTCAAACCCTTTATTCAACAGAAACAACAAATAACATGTTTGCATTAATGTGAATGGTGATAATGAGATCTCAACTGCAGTAAACTGGGCAGGTCTGGCTCAAAAACGATGGTTTTACTGAAAGCCCCACAATTTACTCATGAACAAAGGAAACATGTTTCTGGGCATTTTAAGACACAACCACATCATTTTCATTCCATGAATAACTTGAATTTTTTTTTTATATCAGTGTTATGACTAGCTCAAGGTCACAACAAAAAAGGGAGCCCATACCAAGTTAAAGTGCTCAAAAAGTATTAACTTTAAAGTAATTCAAACGCAACTGAGGTTTAACAAAGAGAACAATGGGGTGTGAGTGTGTGCGTCAGTAGTGTAAAAAATTGTTGTAGCTGAGACTTGTGAGTGTGTGTGCCAAAGTGCATAGTATGGGAAACAAAAAACAAACTTAAATATGCATAACAAGAAGATGAAGGCAGCAGGGCGAGTTCAGACATGCCTGTAATCTGGAGAAGCAGAGGAGAGAGTGAGCAGCCGGTCGCAGAACCATCACCTGCAAAGAGGAGGAGCAAGAAAGGCGGCAGAGCAAAGCCACTAACAAAGCCCCAGTCGTTAAAATCAGGACCCACATTTGATACATCTTACCTTCTGCATAGCTAGAGACAGCATTAACATGCTCTTGTGTGACAATACAACAATTTCGTCATTGCGCTGTGTTCAAGTCTAACATACGTTTGGTGGAATTTGACAAATAAAAAAGGCAAGTAAATAGTGCATTTAAAGAAGAACTAAGTAAGATTTGCGCAGCTCCCCCTACAGCATCCTTCAGTGAACCACACTGTCACAAATACTCTGCAGCGCGGCTCTGGACAACAACGCTCTCCATCGTCTTTTTGGTTGTCCCACCATGATCGATGATAAAATAAAGTATATACCATGATGGTATGAGCTTTGCGAGATAATACTGCGGGAGGTCTATATGTGTATATTGATATACCGTAAAGCAATTTGTCACTCTCGCATAAACGTGAACATGACCCGTGACTTGCTTCAGGTCGGTGGCAGCTCAATTTGCTAGTGCAGTTTTTGGCTCAGAAGCACCAGAGGGGGATAGTGCTGGCTTCAAACACACTGCTACAATTTAATTAACCATTGTAAATTAATTTAAATGAAAGTAAAATTGTTACTTATACATATTACATATTAATTATAGTAAAAATGGATTCCAAAGTCAATATGGGCATTGAGTGAAGTGCTGCCCTTGTGAAATAATAACTTTTATTGAATTTTGGAATTTTTAACTAAAGTAACTCCCATTGGCCTATGAGTCATTTCACCACCAGCCAGTCTTTCTCATTTAGCTTTAAATTACTTTTGCAACCTATTATTAATATAATGTATATGTCTATTCCATTTCCACTTTTGAAAGAGGCTCTTTATGGAACAGCATTTTATTTACAAATTAGCACAAAACTGATGCAATAATTAGCTCTGACGGTTTCACTAATATTGGGCTTATTCAGCGTCAATGTAAAGCTGCATAAGAGATTTAAGAAAAGATTATCTAAAAGGATTTTGGGTTGGATAAATTTTCTTTGATATGAATATATATTTTGTTGAGATGAATATATTCGAATATACACTATTTATTCTAAATACTTGTGAACAAAAAGTAACAATTCTAAGTTGCTGAATTAAATAGGACATTGTAATTTTAATGAAAACTTTATCAGTCTATTCATATCTGAGTTAAAAATTTTCACACTTATAAGTGAAATATTACTGGAAACACATGATGAATTTTTTTTTTGGGCCTATACTAAATAGTAAAGATAAACAAAAAATTACAAAGACATGGAAGACAAGAAAATACATAAAGTGTGGAGTGCAATGTATATATGTATATTACAAAGTTTATTCGCAACAAAAACCTGCACCTGAATGGAGCAGTGTCACCAATGACTCTCCTGAGCCTTAATGACTCTCACATCAGGAGTCACACTGTCCTTTCATGGCCAACGACTGTGAGACCTGAGCAGACTGGTCCATCAGGTTTAGTTTCAGGGAAAACTCCTCCCTCTAGAGATATAAGCTCAGCTCTCTTACCAGTTGATCTCAGAATTGATAAAGTATCTTGGAATAGATAAAACATCTTCACCTTGAAAACTGAGTCCAGATGCTTTTACTTAAACCTTTTTTTCATCAGCTGGATACAAAATGTCAAAATCAACTGTGCAGTAGATTAACTGAATATACTGTGTACACACAATAGTATTTCAGAGCCATTTTTGTTATTTTTGAATGAAGCAGAAAAGAGTTGTGAAGATGTTTGGGGGTTAAACTTGGCACACTCATATTGATTTTTTATTAAAACAGAACAACAAATTTCTACAACTTTACAAGCCTGGAGTTAGATAATGGCAACTGTGAACGTTGGTATTAGGTTTCATACAGCCAGACAATAAAAGTTATTAAAGAAGGCATTAATGTGTGCAGTTCTGTGCAATGTGACATATTACAAGTTAATCAATAGGCCTTGCAGCAGTGTAATTGGTTTATGACATCCACCATCTTGTTACACACATGTAAATCCTGAGCTGGAGTGAGCCCGCGGGCTACAGCAACAGCTGAATGAAACTCCCTGGGGTCATCCTTTACGTTATTGTAGGTGCTAGAGTGATACATCACTGTTGTCCTCATTAATGTCATTATGACTGTCCTCTGGAACATTATGGCTATATTTAGTTATTGGAAATTTGATTAGAAATACATCCCAAGGCATGTACCAACTGGCGCTGACGTTACCATTGTATCCGACCCTGTTGAGCTCACTTAACATCTCTGTCAGACAGGTAGGGGGCGCTGTGAACCCTGCCACCAAAGGTGTATGATGTGTGTTTGCAGAAAATTATACAATTCTTAATCTTACTTTTTCCGGAGGAGTGCTGATAAACTCTGAAGCATCAGTATGGATTTGAAGTGCAAACATTCTAAAGTGCTAGAGTGCAGTGTTAAAGTGCTTTCCCAGGTAACAAACTGGCAATTTGTTACATGCCCATGCAGTTGGGCCAATCAAGAATGACACCAGAGGAGCGCCAATGACTC